>CAAKHG010020925.1:0-10902 GCA_901007715.1 Dactylopterus volitans
CACACACACACACGCACGCACGCACGCAGGCACGCACGCGCGCACACACACACACATGCATTCACTGACAAAAGAACAATCTCCATCACAACAGACAAACTATTTATACCAGGATGTTAGAACGCTTCTGTCACGGAATACAGGCCTGAACCATAACTGCCACACAGGAACTGTAATAGCTTTAAGAAGGCTGCTCATAAATGATTTATATTCAAAACTGTTTTATCAGTAGTTTCCTCATAATTGGTGGATAAGAGCAAATAATTTAAAACTATAAACTGCTGTCAGAAGCTTGTTTTGCTGGCCACAAAAATGCACTACAGTAAAATTTGTAATTGGAGCATGAGTACTTTCTTGGTCCTAGTGTGGAAGTGAAATTGTTTACAATAAAGAGAATAAAGGCAGCCACCAAAAAAATGACTTTTGTTAGTGAGTGGGGATGCAATGGACTCATGCTGCAAAGGCTAAATAATATGAGTCCCATGCTTAGAGATGCATGTGTTTGTACCGGTAATTTGGTTAAAATTGCAATAGATCATGCTGTCTATGCTTAAAGACTGAAACCTTTGTTTGATATGATACAATCTGATATATCAGTTGAATGCAAAACATCCCCTTTTAAGAATTGATGAGGGTTGTAGAGGTTGTCTTAAGTAATTATTGAGGGTGTTTAATATTGGTATCCATTTCACATTTTTAAAAGGAAGTGAACATAAGCCTGGAGGATGTTTGTCACATGGATGAGCCAAAACCGCAAGAGCTGTACCATTTTGCCATGAACGGAAAATCATTTGGAGTCATTTCCGAGCATTTCCCTGACATGCTTCAGAGGGTAAGAGGTTTCTCTTTCTCTTTTCAGTAACTCTTGTGAGTTGATGCTACTCTTCTTTTAAGAACAGCTGTGAATGACACCTGCGGTTTGTTGTGATCATGTGGTCTTGCAGCTGGTGCTGCACGGGACAGTGTTTGCCAGAATGGCCCCAGATCAGAAAACCCAACTCATTGAGTCGCTGCAGGGTGTAGAGTAAGTATTAATGTGCAGCATATGATTCACTGACATTATTTTGTTTACTGCAGTTTTTTCATCTGCAGAGGTTAAAGTTGAATGCATCAAAAACAGTTGAGAGTTAGCAAGGTGTTAGTGTGATGAAGATATTAGTGAGTGAAAATGTAAAGTTTGAAACTGGAACTTTAAAAATACAAGCAAAGACTGTAATTGATTTTTATCACTTGCTCACAGCTACTTTGTGGGGATGTGTGGAGATGGAGCAAATGACTGTGGGGTATGTTGTGCCAAATTACAGATAAATATTGATGTGGCAAATTGTTTGAAATGCACTTAGTTGTTGTCAGTTAGTAGACATGCTTTATTTTCTCCTGCCCTCATCCAGGCTCTGAAGAGGGCTCATGGTGGCATCTCTTTGTCTGAGCTGGAGGCCTCTGTAGCCTCTCCCTTCACCTCCAGGACGCCAAATATCTCCTGTGTTCCCAGCCTCATTAGGTATTTTTCCACTCAAGTTGTTTGCACACCAAACAATAAATGAATGATTAAAAAATATAAGTGGTGAAAGTGAGATAATAAAACTTCATAGCACCAGGATAACTCATGTTATTACACACCATTTACAGTTCCATTTTTAGCTAAAGTTATGTGTTCTATTTAGATGAGCTAGAAGTTAGTTGCCAAGTTTAAAAGTCCCTGCAGTGTTTGCACATGTTATTGTCCATCATAACCTAAATCCTTTAGGGTTAATGCTAGCTAAGAACTGAGATACTGAATAAGCTGAATGCATAATGTCTTTTGTTGTTGTCTTTTGGGTTTTTATGTTGGATAGAACGATGACTGTGCCGTCTTTTTACAGGGAGGGTCGTGCTGCTCTTATTACCTCCTTCTGTGTCTTCAAGTTCATGGCCCTTTACAGCATTATCCAATACATCAGTGTCACACTCCTCTACTCTGTATGTATTGCTGCTTTCAAAACAACTTAGCATCGGTAGAATTACTTACTGTAATTCTACCGATAGTAGTCTTCTAGATTTCACTCAGTAAGGAACTGGCATCTCTGATCTGTGCTATTTCTTTCCCCATTAGATTCTTAGTAATCTTGGAGATTTCCAGTTCCTCTTCATTGACATCGCCATCATCCTTCTCATTGTATTCACCAGTAAGTATAGTCGAAGCATGTTACCATGATTCTGTCGATGTCTGTTTCCTCCCCCCTTCATCTTGTCTCTCTGCTCCTCCACAGTGAGTTTGAACCCAGCTTGGAAAGAGCTGGTGGCACGTCGTCCTCCATCAGGTCTGATCTCAGGGCCTCTGCTGTTCTCTGTGCTGACCCAGATCCTCATCTGCCTGGGCTTCCAGACCATTGCGTTTCTTTGGGTCAGAACGCAGCCCTGGTACACAGTCTGGACCCCGCTTTCTAAGTGAGAATTTGCTATTTTTCCTGAAACAGCAACAGACTGACAAAAATAACACCGTTATTACCTAGGCCTGCAACGATTCGTTGACGTTGTCAACAAAAATCGATTATGAAATAAGTCGACAATGAATTCCATTGGGCTAGAGCTACTAATATTTTCAATGTAATGTACGGTATTTATTAAGGACTTAATCACTGAATTTGAACCAGTCTTGTATCAAGATGTGGCTTTTAGGGCACAGGCAATGTGGATATCAGGCCATAGACCTAAAATGTTTGCTTGTTCTTGAATTGAATTCTTCTAGTGCCTGCAACCTGTCATCGCACATGAACATTTCCGACCTCAACGACACAGACCCTGATGACCACAACATCAAAAACTACGAGAACACCAGCCTCTTTTATGTATCCTGCTTCCAGTACCTCATTGTTGCCATTGTCTTCTCAAAAGGCAAACCTTTCAGACAGCCTTGCTACAAAAATTGTAAGAATCTTGCCTCACTAATACAACCTAAAGTAGTTACTCGGTTACCGTTGTATATTCTAATTTCTTTGTTTTTGTGGTTCCACGTACTCTCCACAGGGGCTTTTGTGCTGTCTGCATTGAGTTTGTATTTTTTCCTGCTGTTCATCATGTTCTATCCCATTGAAGCCATTGATGAGTTTCTCGAGGTAAATTTATTCACCTGTGTTGTGAACATTGGCTTGTGTCTCCCTGATATGTTGCAGAACATTAAGTCACAGAATTATGGTTATGGTTATAAAAGGGAAGTGAGGTTTTAATGTCACCGCAGTGATGAAATGTATCTTCTCTGTGCAGATTGCTTGTGTTCCAGTTGAATGGAGGATAAAACTCTTCTTGATCATCTTGGTCAATGCTGCTGTGTCTGTTTTGGTAGAGGTAAGAAATACATGTAAACATATGGTAACAGTAAGTTTTTTGTTTTTGTTTTTTTTTCCTCATGTACAGTTTTTGTTTTCTCATGCAGTGTGCTCATCTTTGTTTTCTTTAGCTGGGCAGCAGGATCAGTATTGTGTTGAGAAGAAACTGTATTTTAAAATGGAACAATGTATTTATCAGGCTTTTTGGCTAATTTGGGGATTGTTAAAATAACATGATTTGTTGCTGCACAACTGCATGACAATAGGTAGGTGATAGCAGCCTGCTATAGTCATTGGAGCGGTACAACCACTGTATGCCTCTGCCTTCCTATTCGACAGCTGCCTCTGCTTAGCAGCCACCCTAGATGGCGCTGTTTTCCAAATTACTAGTGCAAATTCCTTAAACCTTTTCATTGAATTCAAATCATCCAAAAATAAATTTGCGCATAATCATTTTCACAATTATGAATATTGTAAGACAGCATAACCAAGCCCTCTCTCCTGACTCAGTATGATTAATTTCTATTTTTTTTTGGGCGGGGGGCATAATTTTAACCTCTCATGATTAACACACAACTAATTGAAGTAAAATGCCACACATGATCACTGAAAGCTATTGCTTCGACGTGGCCCTGCAAAATGATGGAAGACAAATGCAGAAAAAAAGCACAAGCTATGTGAAATCAAATTAGTCTCTCTGTAATTCTTTCCCTTGCCCACTACGCTATCCCATAGACCTTCATCATTGACATCGTCTTATGGAAGCTTGTGTTCAGCCGAGACAAACAAGGCAGCTTTGGCGTCACTCCTGCCGTCCCGACACCACAGGTTGGGAAAGTCTGACACCTTCTTTTCTAAGCCCTTTTATTTTCTTCTTGTGTGGTTTTCCTTCTCTGTCCCTACTTCTAGCCCTGATGTCAACGACTGCACGTTTATATCTTAACTTTCAACCTAGACATGCATGTGTTCGACTTCAGTCTCATAATGATCCGTTGTCTCCCTCTACTGGTGGGCACTCAGTTCATTAGCTCTATAACTGCACTTAAAAAAAAGCATATA
This sequence comes from Dactylopterus volitans, assembly GCA_901007715.1. NCBI lineage: Eukaryota > Metazoa > Chordata > Actinopteri > Syngnathiformes > Dactylopteridae > Dactylopterus > Dactylopterus volitans. The sequence goes on from CAAKHG010020925.1 coordinate 4,365, forward strand.
CGTTATTAGGTTTTTCCTGAGGTTGCATCTAAATGCTAATGCTAATGTTTGCCACTGTTAAACACATTTACATTAGGTATTAGATGAAGTGGAGGGAAATGCCTCATTTCAATAGAGGGGGGAGAAGAAACCATTAGAATCTCAGTATTTAGTTGTTCACCTTTTTGTATTTGAAGGTGCTGGCGTAACTGTGCAATGTGGTGACTGAATTTGGTCTTAATAGCAAAGTGTAGATTTCGATATCTCATTGTTTTGTTTTTTTCCCACTGGATGTATGATTGCTTGCCACCTCTGCTACCCCTCCAGTTCCTGCGCACTGACCCTAACCAGCTCCACCTGCTGCGCTTGTCTCTTGCCTCAAGGACCTTGCTAATTTCCCCCGCTAGCGTCATTTTACATCAAGTGTATTATTATTTAAATCCAAAGCCGGCTAGCTTGAAATATCTCTTCTGTATGTTAATGACAGATTTGACTTGTGTTTCAGTCTGTAAAGGTCTGCTGTGGAATCTTTTTGTTTTATCCATGCGCTTGTTTTGCTGAAGCAGGCTCGCTCTTAAAGCTGCCTTCTGTTGACTCCTCTAAACCATTGTCCTGCTGAATTTTGTTTTGAATGACTTGCATGCATGTATGTTTGTAACAGGTGAATACTGTAAAGAAACTTCATCCTCCTATAACACAAATGGCTCCTCTACAGTTTTCACATTTTGCATGAAGCGGTTAAATAAGCATGCCCTTTGATCTGCAACTGTCAGTGGAAGTGTTGTAGAAAAGTCTGTCAACATCTGACACCAGTTAATTGAAGCTTTCCTGCCTCCCTTTCCTCCTTTTTCCTGGCATTTTAATCTTGTTTGTTTTTGGGGGGCTATGGCATTTATAGGGCTCTATTGACCTGCGGGCGCACAAGTGTCCGTCCTGGGTGTGCTGTCCACGTGTAACACCTAAGGCTCGCTACATGCACCTCGCCCAGGAACTCAGCGTTGACCCTGAATGGCCACCAAAGCCAACCACCACCACTGAAGCCAAGCCCCGCCCAGAAAACGGCTCCACCTATCAAATCATGATGAATTCCTAGCACCCCCCCAAGGTATCAAATACCAATTTCATACAGGAAACATGCAATGACTTGTGGAAAAGTTGTTAAGAGCAGTGAGTGAAAACGGGTCTCTTCAAAATCCTCATGTGTCTTCCATAAAATGGTTATTACACCTTGGAATATACCCTGCTCCTTTTCTCTCAAAGGAAGTGATCAATGTCAGACTCTGAAACACAAGATGTCTTTTACTCCTGGGTAGTACTGTATGTCAAACAAAACAAATCCAGTTATTACATTGTTTGTCTGTAATAACAAGTTCACTCACTCAGACACACATTCACTCTTTTATAGGTCACGCCACATACATTTTTAGCTATATACTCAATTTTTGATTTTTGATTCTGCATGAATATACAGTTGTAGAAGCAACCATCAGGAGTCCCTGTTCTAAACAGGATGATTAGAACAGAGGCATAACTTCTATGCAAGCTCAACAAGCTTGTAAGGGCCCTGTGCTAGCTAAATGTAACTAATAATGAAACACTTCAATTATCTCAATTAGCCTTAACTAAAGCACTTTAAACAGATTGTCTCTCATGATATTCATAAGAAAGACTTGCATGACTCCATTTGCATCAAAAACACTGAAAACATATATAATAGTGTCTACATTACTCCATCTCAGTACTCCTGCTCTCTTTGGCCGGCCCGCTTTATTCCCTCTCAGGTCTGTTATTTCACATCAGTAAAACTGAAACTCCCATCCCTCACACAAACTAAACAGCCAATCTCACAAACAAATTACAACCAATTTTGAAATGTGAAGCCGAGCCAGAAACTGATGCTAGTCCCCTACAGATGTGCAATTGTGTTCATGCTCAGAGCACCTCACTTTATAGAATAAGGATACTGAAGAGAAAGTAATTGTGGGAAAAATCACAAATTACGAATTATTGTTATGTAGCGCTATATTGGATCACTCAAATATATGATTCCTCCGCTGGGCAGACTTACAGATAATTCCTGTGCTATTACACGGGAAAGTGGCGTGCGAAGGAGGCACTGCCTCCGAGGGCATATTGCTCACGCATGTCACTTCCCCTTCCTCTTTTCTTTCCTCGGTGGCCGATCTGAGTGGATGACAAGAGGTAAGAGCTCTGTGTTTATGTGGAAGGTATAACTCGCTTTGAGTAGCTGGCTACTGCTGGTCCCTCATAAGAGTTGCCTACCTTGTCGCCCTGGCTCGGTTAGCTTGTGCTTTTTCGACCCGGGGTTTGTCTGGTGTTTTGGCAAGCGAAGGCTAAAACTTCCCATTCCCAGTGCTGCGGTGACACGGGCCGGTCGCCTCATGTCGCGGCATCCAGAAGTGGCCCTTGTTTGACGAGCTGTCTGCGTTTTGTCTGTACTGTCTGTCTCACTGGTCCCTCCCGGTTGGGGAACGGACACCTTCCCCAACGGGAACAACACGCATCGTGCGTTCTCCTCTCACCCGTCTTGTTTGGACTCGCTCTCCATGGTGAGTTGTTGTGGAATAATCCAACAGGATAGAGCGAGTGAAAATCAACATTACAGGACCACACACAGTACATCAAGCACACAGCTGAGATCACTCAGTAGGCTGCAGTACTCGTTCACAATCCGTTGCACAAGCCCAGACACTTCTGTCCTGTCTTGTCCCACCGTATAAAGCCGAGGGCTAATGAAGGGTGTGTGATAAGCTTTCTATATTATATGTTGCACAAGTGACTGTATATATATATATATATATGGAGCGATCTCCAGAGAGATCGCTCCATGGACTCGCATGTCCAGCCAGGATACCATTGGGATTCATGCATATCCTGCTATGGACAGCTACTTTCCTCTCTGATGCGGAGATCATTGGAGGCAAAGGCCCTCTGCTGAAGACTCCCGATGAGAAGTCTGCTGACCAGCACCTAAACAGGACCTTTAATGTCCTTGCCAACATGGCCCGCCTTAATAATGCTGCCATGCTGCTGGGCTCTTATTTGGAACACTCGATCCCTAACCTCCAAGGTGCCGAGCAGGGCTGGACAGACGAGGCTGTCGAAGTGTCCAGGCTGCTTGGTCTTCTACAGTCCGAGTTGGTGCGAGCCAACAGCCAGGTCATGGCCTAGTGTGGTGGAGTCACGCCATCGGCTCTGGTTGGCCCACTCGGGCCTGGAGCCTCATGTGCGGAGACCTTTCTCTGAACTCCCCTTTACGCCAGGCTTTACCTCTGGCACATGGGTGGACGACATTCTTCGCAGAGCGGAGAACTTACGCAGGGACAGGGATACCATGGATGCTTTTCAGGGGCCCCCTCAGCCGCGGACATAGGCACGCCAGGGACTCTCGGCCAACTTGCAGCGACGCTTTGGTCCTGCTCCTCGCCAGCCACAAGCCCAGCCCCGCCAGTTCCAAGCCCCGCCCCGCCAGTTCCAGGCCCAGCCCCAGGGGCAGTGGCAAGGGAACCGTGGTCGAGGGAAGCAGCATCGCCAGAACAGAGGCCGCGGGGGGCCCTCTGCCAGGTGAGGCAGAACCCAGGCCTCAGCAGTCAACTTGACTGCTGCGTGGCCGACGTCGGCCGCTTCTCCCAGACCCAAAGGGCAGTCTGAGAGGAGCGCGTGGAGTCCCCTTGGGTGTTGGACACAGTCCTAAGAGGGTACAAACTCCAATTCCGTTATCGGCCACCACCCTACAGGGGCATTTTAGAGGCTACTGTGTCCGATCCTGCGAAGTGGGCGGTTCTCCAGCTGGAAATCACCTCGCTCATCGACAAGAGAGCAATCAGGAAGTTAGAGCCCTCACAACGGCTCAATGGGTTCTACTCCAGGTACTTCATCATTAAAAAAAGAAGGACGGGGGCTGCCGTCCTATTCTGGAACTGTGCATGCTCAACCGCTGCCTGAAGGACCTGATGTTCAAGATGTTGTCCCCAGCTCTGGTGTTACAGACCACGTCCAAGGGACTATGGTTCACCACCCTGGATTTAAAAGACACGTATTTCCATTCATCCAAGCCACTGGAAATACCTCCGGTTTGCCTTTGAGGGAGAGGCATACGAATATCAGGGATTTCCCTTCGGTCTTTCTCTGGCACTGCACACCTTCACAAAATGCCTGGATGCGGTTCTGGAGCCCCTCTCCTCATTCAGGTGTTAAATTATCTCAACGATTGGCTTCTCTGTTCTCCGTCCAGGGAACAGGCAGCCAATGACACCAGCCTCCTGTTGAGTCACATCCAGGAGCTAGGGCTGGTCGTGAACGAGAGGACAAGCCGTTTGTCCCCGTCACAAGACGTGGTCTTTGTGGGGATGGCTATAGATTCGTCTCTCATGAGGGCGAGTCTGCCCTCCAACAGAGTCGAAACGATTCTGTCCTTCCTTCAACGGTTTCGCCTGGGGCAGACCGTATCTTTCAGGGACTGCCAACGTCTACTGGGCCTGCTGACAGTAGCCTCATCGTTGGTCCCATTAGGCTTCCTTCATCTCAGGCCTCTGCAGCGTTGGTTCAATGCCCACAAGCTGCATCTGCGGCGACACAGACACTGCCGTCTCTTGGTGACGAGGTCCTGTGTACTCGCACTGAACCAGTGGCGTGCTCACTCCTTCTTGGAGTCGGGGAGGGCACTCAGCAGGGTGACACTCAGGGAACTGGTGTGCACCGATGTTTCACTGGTAGGTTGGGGTGCAGTGTACAGGGGCATGGCAGCCAGTGGCCGCTGGGGTCTGCCATGGTCTGTCCAATACATCAATGTTTTAGAGCCCAGAGCTGTGTGCCTGGCTCTTCAGCATTTCCTTCAGTATCTGGAAGGCTGGAATATGTTGGTGCGGTCGGACAACACCACGGTTGTGGCCTACATAAACCATCAAGGTGGACTGAGGTCCCGCCATCTCCACGAGATGACGCGGGAGCTCTTGGCTCACGCTCACTTTCCATCTCTTCGAGCTGCGTATGTCCCCGCAGGCCAGAACTCCACAGCGGACATGTTGTCCAGAGACAGATTGAGAGAGGGGGACTGGCATCTCCACCCTCAGGTTGTACAACAACTGGGCCACATTTGGGAGAGCACAGGTGGACCTGTTTGCCTCCCCAGGAGAACACTCACTGCCCCAGTTGGTTTTCATTGACGAGTCCTCCAGGGCCTCTGGGCTTGGATGCCCTGGCTCACGATTAGCTGCAGACGCGGCTCTATGCCTTTCCCCCATTTCCTCTGATCCAGGCGTCGCTGGACAGTCGAGTTGGGGGATCAACGGTTGCTTCTGATAGCCCCACGTTGGCCCTTGGTTCAGGGTGCTGCGGCCTCTGGTTGCGGGGACACCGTGGCAGTTGCCTTGACGGCCCGACCTGTTTTTGCAGGCTCAGGGAGCCCTGTGGCACCCACACCCCATCGCCTCCAGCTGTGGGCTGGAGTTCCAGGGCCCCATCTACTTCTGCAACATACCAGAATTGTTGGCCCCTGTTCTGCACTTGGTGCATGGCCCGCAGTGCCGACCCAGTCCACTGTGATGTCCAGGCTGTGCTGCACTTTCTGCAGTCTCAGCTGGATTAGGGCAGGGCAGCTAACACACTGAAGGTGTATGTCGCCACTATCTCTGCATGCAATTCTGATGGACCTGATGGACAGCTGGGTAGGCACCCTTTGCTGTCGCGCTTTGTGAAAGGAGTAAGACGCCTCCACCCAGCGAAAGCTCCTCAGGTCCCCACGTGGGACCTTGGCTTGGTGCTCTTGGCACTCAGAAAGCCTCCCTTTGAGCCCCTGGATACTGCCTCTCTTAAGCACCTTTCATGGAAAGTTGAATTTCTCTTGGTAGTCACCTCTGCAAAAAGGGTTGGTGCGTTCCATACGCTCTCTGTGAGCGCGTAGGGTCCTGGCAAGTCCAGTGTTACTTTGTGACCCAATTCCTCCTTTCTGCTGTAGGTTCTGTCCATGGATCATGTGAACCAGCCTCTTCACCTGTCACCCTATGTCCCTCCCTTGAGTGGAGAGGGCTCGGGTGATGGTCCATACGTCCTCTGCCCGGTGAGGGCTTTGGACGCTTACATTGACTGAACGAAGGCGATCAAGTTGACTGATCAGCTCTTCGTATGCTATGGTGATAGAGTCTTGGGCCAAGGGCTTTCGAAACAAAGACTCTCACATTGGCTTTTAGATACCATTGCTTATACTTACCACTTGGCCGGGGAGGCTCTGCCGCCCGCAGTGGTGGCACACTCGGTTCGGGGCATGGCTACTTCTTGGGCACAGCTTAGAGGGGTCCCTCTTTCCGACACCAGCCAGCTGGACGTCACCTAGTACCTTCACCAGGTCAATGTGGTCCCTGAGAATCGGTTGGAACAGGTCGTTTTGGGGATGGCCTCTGCTCTTTTGGAGACAGGAGGCTCCTCTCTGTAATTGAGCTGGGGCCGGCCGCTTCCAGGGGGAGGGCTTGGCTCTTGTTCTCAATGATAGATCACCGACTGATCTTGTAGTGTACTATCATATATTGGAGTGATCCAATAT
>CAAKHG010020926.1:0-10600 GCA_901007715.1 Dactylopterus volitans
AAGTGAGATGTAGGGTCATTTCATCAACTATACAATTAGACTTATTCTGCAATTAAATGCAGCACACTCCTGCTATCAATTAGAACGATGCCAAGTTTAAAGTGGTAATATGCAATTGTGCTAAAAGCTTTTGCTTACATATCCTGTCAAATGATAATCTGTTTCTCCAGAGGCGATAGTATCAACTGTAGCACAAAGGAGCTGCAGCTGTAATTTGGGAGGTCTTCACCCAGCGACAGTGACTCACATCCATGCCAAAGGAGCAATACAAGCAGCAGGAGGAGTCATGCAAATACAATGGCTCCTTTAAGGGAGAGCTCAGTGCAGGGAGTGAGCTGTCAAGAGAGAGCGAGAGGATGCTGGTGAGGTTTGGCTGCTGCTGCTAAGAGCAGAGGAGAGACTTACAATGGAGCAAGCAGTCAGCAGTAATGTTGTGAATGTAGTGGTGTAATACACTGTGTGTATAGGCTTTTTTTTCCCAGCAGAATAAATGCTAAAGCTACTCTAGACCCCAAAGTGTTTTGCTCTTTTGTGGTGACAGACGTCTGGAGAAGAAGACGCAGGTTCTCGTCCTTGGCAGATCTCTAGGACGGGGTGGCTCTAACCCACGGGTGTCAAATTGGTCCATGAGAGGGCCGTGTGGGTGCAGGTTTTCATTCCAACCAAGCAGGAGCACACCTGATACAGCAAATCAGCTGAGTGAAGATGGCTGATTGGCAGGAGCGGGAACACTGCTGATTCCACTCAACCAATCAGCTGTCTTTACTTTGCTGCGTCAGGTGTGCTCCTGCTTGGTTGGAATGAAAACCTGCACCCACACGGCCCTTTCATGGACCAGTTTGACACCTCTGCTCTAACCCCTAGTCAAAGTCATCCACCTCCATTACAAACTGTCTCTCGGGGTCGGGCATTTGGAGAAGGGGGGCCAATGTAAACTGTTTCTTGAGGGTTTGGAAAGCCTCATTAGCCCTGGAAGACCAACTGATGGGCACTTTGGAGGATGTGAGAGCTGTCAGAGGGGTGATCAATCTACAGTAGCCTCTGATGAATCTTGGCAAAGCCCAGGAACTGCTGGAGGTATTTGCAGGATTTAGGAATGGGCCATGCTGCAAGCAGGGTCGACTCCGACAGGGTCCATCTGAATAGTCCTCCCCAAAATTCATCCCAGAAAGCTGACTGAAGGGGAGGGGAATGCACATTTTTCGGCCTTTACGAAAAGAGAGTTCTCCAGACCTCAGTGAAGGACCACCTGTTATCGTCTAGGTCAGAGGTCACTAACAGGCAGACCTCGGTCCAGATCCAGACCCAGAAGCAGTCCCATACAGACCCAGACCTACAGCCAAAACAGAAGGTTATGATTTAAATATGATTGGACCCTCCAAGTGCCACCCCAGATGACTGACATATCAGGGCACCTGGCTCCTTTCAACATCTTGTTGAAAGGAGCCAGGTGCGTTTTGAAATCAGTGACGACTGACTGCTCCGTCCCTCCTGTACAGTAGTTGGCACAGTGTACCACGAAGAGTTGAAATCCACCTTATTAGGAGAAGAAGAAGAATCGCCACAGAAGCGAGGGAAGATTTGAACTAGTATCAGACGGCTATCTTTGACCTACCTTGAAACAGATTTGAACCTGAAAACGCCAAAGGGATCAACAAAGTAAGAAGAAGAGGAGGAGAAGGATAAATAGCCTTGATAGACAAAAGTAAGTTTTAAGATGTTTTTTTTTATGAATCACTTTTTAAAATCACTTTTGTGTTCAGATAGATTACCCAGATTGCTTCTGGGTAATCTTCTGGATCCCTTAACTGTCTTTCCATGACCGTTTTATTTGTATCCAAGATATTTCAAGATCCAAAAAGTAGGTTCCTGTCCATCCAGTAACTGTGTGTGATTGAGTAACTGTGTGTGTGTGTGATTGAGTAACTGTGTGTGAGTGAGTGAGTAACTCTTTGTGTGAGTAGCTGTGTGGGAGTAACTGTGTGTGTGTGAGTGAGTGAGTGAGTGAGTGAGTGAGTGAGTGAGTGTGTGTGTGTGTGTGTGTGTGTGTGTGTGTGTGTGAGAGAGTAGCTGTGTGAGTACAGTAATTGTGTGGGTGTGTGTGTGCGTGCGTGCAAGACAGTTTGTCTGTTCATTTACTATTTTTGTAAAAAATTGTTGCCAAGTTGCTTTTTTACATTTTGTACATTGTGAATAAACTGCGGATTATATACACCAATCTCATCTCCTGTGTGCTCAATATGTACATTTCAACATTTAAAGACTCCGATTGCAATTGATTGTTCAAGAAACCAATTCATTTTCATAGCCACCCTCTGGCCACCACAAGGTCAAAAGTTTAGCTCCGCCACCGCTTCTCACTGAGTACTAAACCACTGTGTCTCATATGTTCAGAAACCGTGGCAGTTTTTGAAAGTGCCAATGTGAAACGCCATTAGGAGACACAACATAAATACCTACATAATACCTACAATGATGAATAAAATGTTGACAATGATTAATTTTACTCCCTTGATTTTTCTGAAGTTAAGCACTTTGTTGTAACCTGCACAATTTCCACATTCATTTTCTCTTATTTTGAAATGCAGGACCTCATAAATTCAGAAAACGAGAGCACGTTATACATGGCGGCATGCATGCATTTATGCTCAAGTCTATGTTACATGACAATAAATTTTGTCAGGTATCAATTGCATGCAGATGTTGATAAAACTACTCGACTTCTTGAATGAACATTAAATAGCAATAGAATGATAGTCCAGACCTTTGCTTCAAGTAATTTTCCCTAACGGGACCTCTTTAAATTTTAGTTCGTTAAATCTGGTCTAGGTAGACAAACACTCACTTGTTTTGCATGTCTTGCAGTACATCATTCGCCAGGGCCTGGAAGATGGCTGGAGACGGCACTGAAGCCAAAGGGCATCACCAAGTACGGGTAGAATCCCGTATGGTCGTCTTCCACTCATCCTCCTCTCGAGTGCGACAAGGTGATAGGCGTTTTGCAGGTCGAGTTTCCTGAAGATAGCTGTGCCTTCTCGGAGTTCAAGGCAGAGGTACTGGCTCTTCATGGTGATGTCATTAAGTTCCCGGTCATCAATGCAGGGCCTCAGCAGCCATTCCTTCTTTTCAACAAAGAAGAACCCAGCTCCCACTGGGGAAGAGGGAGGGCCTGCAGCCAAAGAGTAAATACTGTAGGCTTCCATGGTCTCTCTTTCAGGGACGGATGGGGAGTACATACGGTCCCAAGGAGAAACCGCTCCAGGCAGCAGGTCGATGGTGCAACTGTGGAGACGTTGTGGTGGGAAGGAGGTCGTCTTGGCTTTACCGACAACCTCCTTGAAGTCGTGATACTCGGCCGGAGCCCCTGATTGATCTGGCTGGCAACAGGCAGGGAAAATAGCAGACCGTGCCACACCTCCATACAGACACATTTATATGTCTTGCGCCAGAAACATTTTCAGGAACTACAGTCTAATGGAGAGAATAGTACCATGCCAAAGGGAAATATTGAAAATACCTTAAAACCACTCACTCATGGTGAAGTTGAGATGTTACATGTGACACTGCTGTGTTCTTAGAATGACAGGTCCACTGGAGGGGCCATTTTTTTTTTTTAGATGACATAAACACTGGTCTGGCAATGAAATAAAAAAAAAAAGCCAACTAAGCACATGAGTCAGCTCATATGCTGCGACCAACTGGCGGGAGAGATGGACAACGGTAAACACCCAGTGGAAACCTCAAGTGTGTGTCGAACTCCAAACTGAGCAAACGACCGCTCATCAGAATGATCTACAAATATGTTGTCGGTGTAACTTCCATAAAACTTAATGGTGGCTGTGATAATGTGTGCTAAAGAGACAAGCAATTTTATGAACCGCATAGGTCTCTGTGTATCCATTGTGTCTGTTATGTGTTTTTCAATAAATGCCATGAACTGGATTTAAAGTGCAGAGTACCTGCTCCTTGCACATAAACGTGCATCGGCATGGTGTCAGAAGTGGGAACGGACTTCAGGTCCTCTTTTGTGAACACATGACCCACGTGGCAAACCTGGTCGAGGCGAAACTTGCATTTGAGAGGGGTTTCGCCTAAGATTTGTCTCTCGGGCTCGATCGAGCACCTTTTCTAAATTGGCGTCGTGCTCTGCACGTCACCAACAATGATTTCACCTCTTATAACGGCGCATGGATATCCTACAAACAGCTGTTCCATTGAGTGCTGAAAAACTTCACTCGCTTGGCTTATGCCAATTGGCATGTGGAGGAATCGGAAGTGACCAAAGGGTGTGCTGAATGTTGTTCGCATGGATGACTTGTGATCGAGCTGCATTTGCCAGAATGAGCTCCTGGCATCAAGCACTGAGAACAGAGCTGCACCTGACTTGAGGGTGGAAACTTCTTCGATGCTTTGCATTGGGTAGTGGGGTCTCTTTAAGGCAGTGTTCTGAAGACACAGGCAATGACAAACATGCCTGTGCCTCAGGATGTCCTCGAACTATCTCGGGAAGTTTATCCCAAACCTCAGCGAGGCTGCAGCACCTCTGAGACAGCTCACGCACAGAGACACGCTTGTCCAGCCTTCCTGTTCTCTCCTAATATGATGTGAAAAAAGCAGTCAAGCTGACCTGTGATGCCTCATGTTACGGCCTTTAGCTGCGCATCTACAGGATGAGAGGCCAGGAACATATGTGCCTCGTACACTCACAGACACAGAAACCCGATACGCCCAGAGTGAAAAGGAGCTGTTGGCGGTTGTTTTTTGCATGCAGCATATTCAGAGACTACATCTATGGGAAGCCCACAGTTGTGGAAACTGACCACCTGCCTCTCCTTGCAATCTTGAACAAGCCAATCCACACAGCCCCCGCCCATCTCCAAAGAATGCTGCTGCTGCAGTTACAGGCCTATGACATCACTCTGATCCACAGGAAGGGTAAGCACATGTATCTAGCTGACGCCCTGTCACGGTCCCCAGACATAAGTGCTTCCCAAGCATCAGTTGCAAATGACACATTCGAAGTAATGTCTGTCACCTACTTATCAACCTCCAGGCTAGAGGAGCTCTGGGCCCACACAGTACAAGACCAAGTCCTACAGACTGGAGGGCTGCATTGGGACCCAGCGCAATATCTCGCTGGAACAGCGGTTTGAGTTTTGCTGCGTTCGGGAATGGGCGGCTAAAAAAAAAAAAAAAACACAGCGAGATCGGGATTTAGCATGGAGTCGACAAATGATGTTGAAAAGAAACTGGAACAAGGTCTTTACGACACAAAAACGAAGCAATGCAAGTCAGACATTTGGAGGAGTTTCTCAATCGTTTGTGACAAAGCTGGAAACCAACTGGACTTGGTCAGTTTTGAAAAATGTGCAAAAATATTGGTCTACAATGGACACAAATCCATCACCTCTGGGTTGACGCGGCACACCTGCTCTGTTCTCCCCGGTCAAGGCGAGCCGCTTTTCAAGGATAAACAACTTCTCCCTACACACTTTAAACAAGAAACTACTGAGAAATGTGTGAAAAGAAACCCCTTGAATCACTTTATTAATAGTCTATAAAATTACATATAAAATTACATGTTTTCTCCTGCGGGGCGAGAGAGGACAAAAAAATCAATGCATCTCTGTTACTGTGCGGGAATAATTTCTCAGACTTTTGCGGGTGCGGGCGGGAGTGGACATACACGTTGCGGGAGCGTTTGGGAGTGTAACACACAAGTTGTGGTTGTGGGCGGTAATGGTCAGAAATTCAGCGGGAGCGGGATGAAGAAAACAGTCCGGCGCCGGGCTCCACTACAGACTCTCAGCACCGTCGTTCAACATGGTTGGCCTGAGAAAGACCACAGAGCAGGTCAGTGCCCAGCTCCAAAAGAAAAGACTCATCCAAAAGAAAAACCATGACGCTTCAAGTCACCCACTACCACTGATGGGCAGTAACACGTTAGAAGCAACACGTTACTGTAATCCGAATCATTTTTTTGAAATCACAAGTAGGGGAATACAATTGCAAAATCAGTAATTAGATTACTGTTATGTTACATAAACCATGTCACCCAGAGACACGACTGCTGCGGCTACCGCATCCAATCCCACCTCCGAATCATCCCGACGCATAGTAGAAAAAATAACGACCAAAAGCACCGCATTCCATCGACAGGAGAAATGGTGGCCACATCCCTCCTGTCGCTGAGCCGCCCCCACCGCCACAGGTTGATGATGCAAACTCTGGTCACCAGTCAGCCGACCCAGCTGTGCCGGACATTCCCCCTCCGACACAGCAGACGCCACAGGCACAGCACCCACCGCACGTTTTCCCAGCATGCGGCAGAGACCTGCAGCTTGCCCCTCTTCACCGTGTGCGACACGAGCAGGTCGGACTTGTAAGCCAAATCCAAAGTATGGACAACGGACTCTGGGTGTCATTAGCACGCAGTCGAGAGACTCTTTCACACCATTGTGCTTTAATGTAATCAGTGAGTTTCCTCCCCTGATCATGAACTTGTTCCACGAGGATATCCCCATTACTAATATTTTACCTGCTTTGGCAGAGTTGATTGCTGTAACTGTCTCCATTCAAGGAGCTGTCCTTGGATGGCTTAGTTTTTTAGACCCACTCTGTTTGCATAGGCTCACTGTACTCCATTACAAGACGGCAAATTTATGACCGGAACCTAAAATGATTAGATTATCTTAAATAGCATAAAGGATGACCGATTCTGAAAGCGGAGCGTCTACTGAATAAATTTATGCTATGTATTTTGACATATTATGAAAGAAGAGATTATGCTGAACAAAAGGATGCCACACACAAACGCCTATTACTTGGGAAAATAGGATAAAACTGAGGGCATAAATGAGGGTTAAATTTCCTCAGCATACTATTTGCCACCTGAAAGTCCTTATTCATTCTGTTTATGCCAAAAATACAAAGTGAAATGTATCATAATATATTCTGGCTTGCACATTCATCTCAAATGTCATAACACCTATGAAGTGGAGTGTTTTCATACTTTATGCTATCAACAATGATAAACTGCAGTTTTCAATGGAAAATTACCCAGAGTGTGAAAGATACCATTTAAAAGGCATGAAAGTGTAATCTACACCCAGTGTCATTTCAGGTAAGGGGCTCTGCAGGTTGCTGATTCAGGCAGATTGCAACACCAGTGTTATACACACACACACACTGTTGCTGAAATGTTCACACATAAACAACGTATTCATAAAGACTGCGCTTCATGACAGCAGTTGTAAGGGGTAATGCAAATGTCCAAGAAAAAAAAAAAACTAAAATATGACACAGAAATGCCCGAACATGCTGACGCTCTTGGCCGCTGTATCAGAACTTGTCCAGAGTTTGACGACTGGATTAACTTTAAAACAGTAATTTAAATTGTTTTTTTGTTTTTGTTTTGTTTTTTGTCTCTGCAGGTTTAGGTGATCGCAGCTCAGGTTCTGAACTTTGTTTGACATTCATTCAAGTGCTATCTCACAGTTGGCTGGTTGTATATGAATTAAGGTGTGTGCTGTAAAAGCTCACACAGGCTCACACAGGCTTTTACAGCACACTACATGTGACGCAGATATGTCCCAATAACAACTACAGTTCCACAGAAATGCTTGCTGTGTGGCCACAATGGGCCCATTTATGGCAAATTATTCAAGATAAATAATGGAATACGAGTTTGAGAGGGCAAACCGAGGACACATTTATGAAGGAGAGCTGAGCTAAGGAGGAGGTGATTGGAAAATGACATCCATCAGCCTGAGTTTTTTTCCCCTCCTTTAATCTCTCAACCAAGATATCTGTGTGTGTTTGTGTGTGTGTGTGTGTGTGTGTGTGTTTGTGTAAATGTATGTTTGTGTTGCTAATAGCACAATAACATCTCAGTGAAGGACGAGGTAAAGAGCAGACAGATATTTGCACAATGTCAAAGTCAAGGGCGCAGACAAAGATGCTGACTGGAATCCGGTGTTTGTGACAAAATTTTTTTAGAGGATCAGACTGTTTGAAGTTGAGGTGCGTGAATGTTTTATAGAGTGTGTATTTATGAGCTGCTTGATTAGGCTTCCTTATCGCTGCTGTTCTGTTTACGAGGGCAGCTCGAGCTAGAACAAGACGTCGTATGTCGAATGTGGACGTGTGTGCGCGCGCGCGGGTTTCCGATTGCTCACATCTTGGCAGAGTCTTCACAGCTCCAGAAACAGGGTCATTTTAGTTGAATAAAATATCAAACAGGAGTGCCAGCACTCCTCAAAGTGCAGGCTCATATTCAGACCAGATGGAAATTTCTGGACTTAAATGAATAGGTGGCACTGGCTCCGCCCTCTGCAGCTGCCGTGTGCTCGCATTTGATTGACGTGCTTAACCTCTGTTTACTGCAGTGAGTTTGCTCGGCAGCAGATACCATCACCGACGCTACTGTGAGACTCCAGCGTGTGAGTACTATGGTTTATCCACTACAACAAGGGTAAGTGCAGCGCAGTGTTACCACATTAGTGCGATGATGCATGACTATCGGCACATGAAATCTGAATGAAAATACTACAAAACAGACGTCGTCAAAACGCGGAGCACATAGAAATGGCACACAACGTCCGGAAGGGAAAACAAAACAAAGCCTCAGTAGTAAATAAAAAGACAGCATTATGTTTCTGAATCAATACAAATCAACCCAAAGAGTGTGGGCTGTGACTCCGACAGAGGACGGCGTCTATATTTAGCCTGGAATAACGGCTAAAATGGACTCATGGTCAGTCTCAAGCGACGGGTTAAAGTTGCGACGTTAAAATGTCGTGACGGCAGGATCTAGCTGTCCCGGAATGCCACATTATTTACAGGAGTGAACATCAACAACATCATCGTGACAAAACCAGGAGACATTTTCCCACCAGTCATGGTAACTATGTCACAAACTTGCTCATCTTGTCTGAATTTTTGTGGCAGACAAAAAAATGTTCCCCTGCTATAACAACAATGCGACTGTTATTAGGGAAAGATGAACACCTGAGACAGGTTCTCTGAGATTCTCAAGAGTAAGTTACACAGTACAATCACAATTAAGCATTTTCTATGGCAGAACCTGTCTATATTCCCTCCCACCGTCTCTGATAGACACTCAATCTCCAGTTTACATGCAAGTATGTCGAGTCCATCATATATTTATAAAATACATTTCTTCTGTACCTGAGATATGGTGTTGAACAGAAGTTTAAGTGTTTTAAAAGTGATTTGTAAAAATTTTGACATCACAGTGAAGTTGAGTGCTCTCGTAACATGAATGTGAAATCTGGTTATAATCAGAGTAGTATTGGTGTTGCTGTTACACATACGACACCAAAATGTCTTGTGAGGTCAAGATGACCTTTGAGCACCAACGGCGGATGCTTGGGACGACCCTGAGGACATCCTGTTCACAACAACGCGAATATTAGACAACCTGCAATGCAGCGGCTGCAAGAAACAAAAATCACTACATCATGTACGTACAAACGATCTTAAACGTGGCTTCTACAAATAGAACCTCATGTGATACTCCACTGATCCCAGCCAGCACAGTAATCCTGGAGCTCTTCGCCTGCGGCAACTGGCAGGAGCTGCTGCCCAAAGTCGGGTACGTAACACCCCCCATCACAACTGTATGATTTTCTGCCAGATCATACTGGCGGTGGTCAAAATGATTGAAGTCAAACGGTGGAGCGCTTTTAACAGATGAACATGCGGCCTCAACAGTTACACAGATAAACTCAACACAGCCAAGACAGAGTAGATAGTGCAGAAAGCTGGCAGATATCATATTGCCACATACGTAGCTATACAATTAAAAATGCACTGTTTCATGAGCTTAGGCAATCATGTATCATCATTCTAATCATCTCTGAATTATTGTAGTACTTACTTTACCCATGCAAATTATACTTTTAGGTGAATATTTTCACCAATCCTTTATTCCCACTGAAATTAAAAATCTCCCTGCACTCCAATATCATTAAAAACAATAAATAACATAGTTACAAATACGCAACTGATCAATAAAATGAAGATACTTCCTGCTGTCACAACTCACACACCAGATGTAGACCCCAACGCACGAAAACAGAATCAAATCCAAAAACCAAGATCTTTATTGAGTCAGAGTTGGTACACTGAGGTCAGTCGTCGAGGGAAACCGAAACAGCGGGTACGAGACAAAAGGCTGATCCAGAGAGGACGCGAAAGTTCAGATACACGAGAGATTGTTCTCGAGAAATATAATTGCTGTAACGCCAGCACGGAAGACTGCGCGACCTGGCACAGAGGAGAAGAAAACACTAAGACTACATCCTCTGGGGGAAGGCGAGACAATGAGGCACAGGTGCAGCACATTACGGGAGGAAGTAGATCTAGATCGCGCACGGACATGACTGCTGCTATATTTCATTGCTTTTAACTGCATATTATATAAGACTTAAGCAGTGTTTCCCACAGAACTGCAATCTAATTGTGGCGGGAGGGAGGGGCACCCCTACCACGGAAGAGAAAAACGCAGAGTTTGAATTTTACTTCTCTGAATACTTTACTTGAGCAGAAAAATAGAACACGAGAACATGAAAAACAG
>CAAKHG010020929.1:0-11925 GCA_901007715.1 Dactylopterus volitans
GAGTCTCGCATCAAACCGAGGGCGCGCGGGACCGGCGTGTCCCGGGGCAACCGATGACCACGGCGAAGGGAGGCGTGTGGTGACGCCGAGCGAGCGCGTCGGTGGGTGGATCGCTCAAACGCTCGAGTCCCGTTTGAGACGCGCGAGTCAAGTGTGGTTTCGAGTGGCCTGTTTTCAAACACCAGAGTTTGAAACAGACTGTGGGTTTCTGTCTGGCTCCCAGTCATGTTTTATTGATTACCTCCATCAAATAGGTCATGTTTGCAGGATTAATTATTACTCAAGATGTTATGAACGGACTGCGATTACTTTTTTTTTTTTTTAGCCTCAGGAGCAACAGATTGAATGTTGAGAAAGATTTGGATAAAAGGGGAAGGGGAAGGAGTTTCTTAAAGGATTCTCATTAAGCCGCGGCTGAAGTTCTATCAGGAAGTTCTCTCTGCCCTTTCCGTGTTTGGCAGATCTCAGTGTCTCCACTATTCTCCCTTTGAGGGGGGTTTTCCACTTCCATGTGCTGCCGATGTTCCCGTGGCCTAATGATGTCGCAGCTGGCGATGGGGCCTACCTGCCAAACTCCACTTGTCATTTGTCACAATAAATGCTACCACCCTTCCTTCTCGATTTCTTCGTATTATTGGACCATCGCTGCTCAAAATGCATCCAGCGTTTACATCCAAGTGGTTTCAAAATTCCGGGAATTTTCAAAGTTGGAAACTTCCAGGGGGAATTAACAGGAATTTAACAGGAATTAAGGGAGTTAACAGGAACTTATGGGAAAAAACCCCCAGAGATTTACAAAATGAAAGGTTGGCCCTCAACGGGGAACTTAAATATAGTTGGGGGAAATATATTGTAGCACAATCTTGGCTAAAAAAAAGCAGATTTAATGCAAGTAGACTCCTCAGTCACATGCACACAGCACTGCTTACTGCAGGGCTATTGAGGCCACGCCCCCTGCATGCACTGTGCACGCCTCCATCACATGCACAGATGATTGCTCAGATAATGGTACTACTGTTTAACTTGCAAAAATTAAATACAAATCTATTCATACAATAGCTGGCTAGCTGGTAAGTTACCCTTCCTAAATGCAAGCTAGTTTCCATTTCATTGACCATTTAAGAGGCTAGCTTATTATAGCTATAGTTAATTCCCATAATTCCCATAGAAAGTTTCCAATTTAGAATATTTTGGAAATTCCCCAGGAAAAGTTTCCAGACAGTTTCCGTAAATTTTAGTGGAAATCTTCTCCTTTGCAACCCTACATACAAGCCAACTGCAAGCTCCTTTTGGAAGTTGCCGCTGGTTCCAGCGTCTCTTCTCCAATTAGGTCATTTCAAACGGGCGGATGTTTATTTCGACGCATTCGCCGACGGCCGTGTTCTGCTGCGGCGCCACGGGGCTCCAAAAGGAGCCACCACCGAGATGGAAGCCACTCCAAGCAGGGAGCATTGCTGGATGTCGATCGTGGCTTTACGACCCTCGGATCAAAATCCGTGGTCAAGTTGTGCTCCCTTGGCGGAGGTTTGTGATCTCCGAGGGCTTCTAGCATTATTAGAGTACAACTACGTTTGTGCCTAAACGTGCCTCACACGTCGTAAAACATAATTACTTTGGGAGGCTCATTAGCATGTACATGTACGCGCAGTGTCACAGTTTGGATCAAGAGCTGATCGACTGAGCAGTATCAGCAGTGGGAATGAGGTTGCTTTGGCACGGGATGTTCCAGGCAAACTAAGTGCTATATGAGGAATATAATGCGGACAGATGATATATTCACTTTGAAATGGGACTCAAAGGGCTTCCCATTCATTTGTACGCCAGAGTAGGCGATGCTAAGGGGAGCGAGGGACAGCGGGGGGCCGACGATGAACCCGACGCGGTGCTTTTGCCTCCCGTTGCGCTCCACTTATAAAAACAACAATCCTTGAAATATGTCTGCCAGTCAATTTTTGGACATTTTCAATAATTACACATTTTCCAACCCCTCCCATCGAGCCCCATGGCAGCTTTTTTAAATCCACGCCAAGCTCACGTTCAAAATCAGGGAGTTAAGAAAATGGGCAAAAAAAAAAAAAAAAAAAGCCATTAGTCAAAGCAGCCATCCATTCAACAGGTAAATATGACCATCACTCACGCAGTCAATAATAGCTTGCATACTGCTAGCCTCTGCAATGCAGCCTGTGGATGCCAGAGGCCAATTCTTTCCCGAGGTGAACAACAAACCAAACACACACACGCACGCGCGCGTGCACACACACATGCATATGGGAGCAAACCACGCGCTCACACACGTGCCCACATAAATAAACCCCATACACAGACATATTACCGCTGAGCCATAGCAAGAGCACAGTCGTACTCCAGCACCGTTCCAGTCAGTAAACGTGGTTTATTATGATGCTGTAATGCTTATGGGAAAAAAAAAGAAAGAAACAATAAACAAGAGCTCCAACTGACTGACTATATATTCAGCTTTTGACCGGCGCCGAAACGGGCCTCTGCCGGGAGCATCTGCATTGAAATGATACGCCAGTGTTATTGTGCGCTCATAGCCGCGCACCAGAGGCACTTGTGCCGTTCCAGCGGGGGACTCGGTGGTCGGCCTTAAGGAGATGGAAATCAAATAATGAATGAATTTTACATCCTGACTCATTTCATTTTCTCTGCGGCTCTGGGAGAAGAAGTCTGGAAGCAAGCAGTGATTTCCTTGTTCATATAAGCACAAGCTACGTGCTGGAGCGCATAAATACACATTAAAACACGCGCGCACACACACACACACACACACACAGAGGCCCACACACACAGGCCCACAAGCTCATACCCATTTGTATTCACACACACATAAAGTAATATACTTTATCTGCTAAGGGTTGATTTTGTAGGAGTTCCTCTGAATATGCTGTTATTACGGGGGATAAAGGGCGCGCTATCGTAAAAAACAACTGATAAGTGCTTTGATAGATTTTTTTTATACAACACTGAATTATTGCAATCATCAACATAAAAAAAAATGTTCCTTTTAACTGACCTTATAGTACAAGATTAGAGACACAATAAAGACAACAGGGAGGGCGATGGTGACTGGCAGCAGTTTACCCAATAACCTGCTGGATTAGCTCATGTCTTGACTGGATAATTAGTCTCCGAATATGGAAACGAGCATGTAAAGGTTAGCAACAGACTGGATCCTAAACTGTTTTGGCTCAATTGGCTCAAGCTAGCACACTGGGGCTAGCAACCCCCTTGATCCTCAACTGCCTTGGCATATCATAATCAGCTCCTGGGGCAGAAGACTAGCATGTTGAGGCTAGCAACCCACTGGATCATTAGCCGTCACGGCTGATAATTGGCTTCTGAGGATGGAAACTAGCATGTCGAGGATAGCAGCACACTCGTGCCTCAACGTAATTAACACCTGAGGCTGGGGAAAAAAAATGCACTGAAGCTAGCAGCCGTCTTGGGTACATAATTAGCTCCTGAGGAAGAAAACTAGCATGTTGGGGCTAGTAACCCCAGGATCCTCAAATGTCATTGATGGAAAATTACCTCCTGAGGATGGAAACTAGTTCGCCAAGGCTAGCAACCTACTGGATCCTAAAATGTATTGGCTGGATAATTAGCCTCTAAATATGGAAAGTAGCATGTCAAGGTTAGCAACAGACTGGATCCTCAACTGTCTTGACCGCATAATTAGCTCCTGAGGCGGGAAGCTAGCATGTTGAAGCTAGCAACCCACCAAATCCTCAACTGTCTTGGCTCAATGACTATCTTCTGAGGTTTGAAAACCAGTTCATTGAAGCTAGCAACCCACTGGATACAAAACTGTCTTGGCTGCATAATTAGCTCCTGAGGCTTGAAAGCTAGCACACCGATGCTAGCGACGCGCTGGATCCTCAACTTTCTTCGCTAAATAATTAGCCTCTAACGCTTGAAACTGGCACACAGTGGCTTCGTTAGGTTAGCTAATGATTTGGCCGCTCCTCAGCCTTAATTGTAATGGCAGCCGGCAAACAACAGCCAGCCTCAGCAGTCTTCATTTTGTCCCTTACCCTGCACCGTAGAGTCCTGGGCAGCCGTCTGACTGCTGTGCTCGGAGGGATTCCGCGTCAGGAGTTTTGAGACAGGCCACACCGACGCCATTTTCTCTGCACGTGTCCCTTTAAGGCTGCGTGTGGCGCGCAGGGGAAAGTAGAAAACATGGAGGGAAGTCAGGCTGTGCACTGTAAAAAGTGAATTATCAAAGCAGGAGATGCAAGAGATCTTTTTTTTGGGGGCGGGGGTGGGTTGGGGTCTAAACCTTTGACTTGCAAATTTACCCAGAAGTTCTGCCAACTTGGATCCGCTTCTTGTTATTTTTGAAAATACCCGTAGAGAGAAAAGTTTGATGGGCCGTCAGTTCTTCTTTGCGCGAATGGCAAACATTATTGATTCCGTCTTCGCATTCCTCATCTGTCCCGTTCATTAATGCGTCTCCCCCGTTGTCAAACTCTCTGTTTGACTCTGACTCTCTGTAATCTCGCTCTCTTTCTCTTTGGTCTCGCCCTCATTTTCTTATTTCCATCTCCGCTTTCGGGTCTTGGCCTCCCATCATTTTCCGCCTTTCTGAGCTCCTCTCCCTTATTTTTCTTTTTTTTTTTTACCTCCTGAAACAAAAAAAAAGCACCCTTCACCAACCGCCTGGCACTCGCATGGCCGACTGTGCTGATTACGCAAGACTCCCGCCTTTATCTGGAAAACACAGAGTCGGCTTGATTGTTGTGCTGTAGACAGGAAACCACCAGGTGGGGTGCAAAGGGAAAAGAAAGAAAAAAAAAAATAACACCTTCGGCCTCTTTTGTTAGTGTTCAGCAATTGTGTTCCCTGCGAGCTTGTCAATAAAAAAAAATCCCTGCGTGAACAATAACTTTATAGCAGCCATTCAGCCAAAGTGGTCATCTTTCAGCGGCTGCTTTCCAGCTTCAATAATCACACATACATCATATAATCTATCAGCCGGGGCC
Source organism: Dactylopterus volitans (assembly GCA_901007715.1). Lineage (NCBI taxonomy): Eukaryota > Metazoa > Chordata > Actinopteri > Syngnathiformes > Dactylopteridae > Dactylopterus > Dactylopterus volitans. The sequence goes on from CAAKHG010020929.1 coordinate 5,007, forward strand.
CCTCCGCCTCCCCCCCGAAAACAAGGCGACGCGTGTCTTGATTTAGTGCGATCAATACCTCATCAGAATTATTCAACCCGTTTGACAAACCAATCGATGCCCCGCCACCGACGCCCCGAGCCCCGAGTGGGGGGTGTAATTCATCGCCAAAGCAGGAAGCCGTGTAACGAATGACAGCTTGAGCTTTCCACTTCACGCGCCGCGCGTTCAGGCGCAGGCGTGAAACACCGGTGGGCCTCGCCGACGGAGGTTCGCCCGCGGTCTCCAAACGTCATTTATTTGCGCTGTTGGGCCTGATTTGGTGTCGTGGAGTGTTTCGCTTTGGCATCTGCTGCCGCTGCCCTCTAGTGGCTGTTTGAAGTATAGTAAAAAACAGGGATCGTGAACAAGAAAGTTTAAGATGGGTAAGTGAGGTGTTGCCTGGCGATGCAGCTATCGAGGATACATCTAGGTACACCAGACTACACCTACCAGATACACCCAGATACACCAGACTACACCTACCAGATACACCCAGATACACCAGAATACACGTACCAGATACACGTAGATACACCAGAACACACCTACCAGATACATCTCGATACACCATTATACACCTACCAGATACAGCTAGATACACCAGAATAGACCTACCAGATACAGCTAGTTACACCAGAATAGACCTACCAGATACAGCTAGTTACACCAGAATAGACCTATCAGATACACCTAGTTACACCGGAATACACCTACCAGATACACCTAGATACACCAGAATGAACCTACCAGATACACAATAATACACCTACCAGATACACCAGAATACACCTACCAGATATACCTAGATATAAGTACCAGATACACCAGAATAAACCTACCAGATATACCTAGATACACTAGAATACACCTACCAGATACGCCATAATACACCTACCAGACGCACCTAGATACACCAGGAGAATACACAGCTGAACTGCACTGGGTCATACAGAGAGGTGTCCCTAATATTTTGGTTATACACTCATTGGGGTGACGAAAAAACAAAACAAAAAAAACCTTCCTTTTACAGCAGCTTTACATTATGTAAACATGCAGGAGTGGCCTCATCCCATTGCTGGGCAAGATAACGGCAGACCTCTGACTGGTCAAGAGACTCTCCGGAGAAAGCATGGAAGGACCGATGTCAATATGACACAGAATAATGGAGAGAAGGCACTTAATATTGGATCTATGATTATGGATTTCCAGGCAGAACGAGAAGCGCGGCTGCCAGCTTCCAGGGAGGAACACAAATGAGGAGCTGCCGCGTGCAGTTAAAACGTTATGATGCCATTACGTAATGCAACGCATACATTCGTGGTTTATGGCGAGGTTGGACTAGTTCAAAAAAATACTTATTCTTCCCGACAAATTTGCGTCTTGGTGGCACATCTGCCATCGGTGAAGGCGAGCTGAGCCTCTCAGAAACACACACTGCTCTGCTGCGACTGCAGTAGAAAGTTGATAAAGTCCACTTTGTCTGAGGAGGGCGACATTACCATCGTCATCATCATCATCACCAACATCACCATCAGGTGCCTGGAAGAAGGCGGAGTCATGAATTAGCAGCTGCAGGTGAGTAGAAGTGAAGCGGCTGACAGGCCGAGAGCTCAGTTCATTTTTATTACCTCTATCAAGCTAGTTAAAAAAAAAAAAAAAAAAAAAAATCAACAATGAAATATTAATTAGGGCTCTGGGTTGTACAACATTAGTTAAAAGCACTCGAGAACAATAAATGTTTCAGCCTTGACTTAAAAGCTGTAATGGTGTGTTCACTGCAAAAAAAAAAAAAAAAAAAAAATTGTCAGCTGCTTGGTTCCAGCCTCGCAAACGACTGAAAGCTGCTCCTCTTTGTTTGGACTTGATCTCGGGCACCATTAGCGCCGCTTCCCGCCGATCTAAGAAGTCTCGCTGGGTGATATCGCTCCCGCTCCCGTTTATATTTATACTTAGCGCCGGCTCCGTGAGATTTTGTATAATTCATCGTCTCAGCTCCGCCAGGACTTTCTGGCCAAGTCAGGCGACGAGAGCTGCACGCACACGTGCTCAGCAGCGCCGCAAGATCGCGGGGAATATCGCGCCGATACCCGGCACGCGTCATCGTCGTTCGGGATCCAACTACAGATTTGACTTCCTAAAGTCTCCCGAAAAACATCCAGTGGAGTAGAAGCTGGAAAATCACTAAAGACTCCAGGAAACACAACATTATCGCGACAAAGTCGGAGGCAACGGGGCGTTAAGTCGCAACGTGGTTGTACTGGTGTTTTTACCACATGCTACGTATTGCAATAAGATATATCGTGACATTGATTTTACACCTTTTTGCAACGGCGATTTTTTTTTTCCTTCCCGGGAAAAATCATCCGCTTTATCTAATAAGATTAAGTTTTGATCTCACTTCAATCATTTCATACTGCAGCAAAACGGAATTTGTCATGCAGACAGGCTGCTCTAAAAACCCGCTCTGTGCACCGCTGCAGTTCATTGATACTTGGCATCTGTGTATCAATGGAGGCCCAAACCGATTCAAGACGAGTGTGGTGAGCAGAGGGGGGGGCGGCCTCCTCAAACATACCCTCCGCTCTTCACCGCACGTTTGTAGAAATAACGCGAGACAGACGCACAACTGAGACCCTAAAAAAAAACTAAAACATTTTGCCAATTCATTCGCTCTGAGCAAAAAAAAAAAAAAAAAAAAGTTTTCTTCATAAGCGTCGACATCATTTGTGGGTTTTTTTCTTTTAAATCATCCTGTCAACCCCAGACTCAAACCTGGCCTCTGAGAGGGAGAGTTAATTGGTGTGTGAGATGAAAGATGGCCGCCGCCGCCGCCAACCTCTGGTTAAAAGACAATTGTGCTTTGACCACGGCCCCCCATGCGCACACACACACACACACACACACACACACACACACATTTTCATAAAAACCCAGCAGGCTTTCCACTAAGTTGATTCACCTTTCGGAACCGGAGAAAAAGCTGTCGTCGGGCTTTCAGCATATTTTGGCCATTTGGAGGTCAAAAGTGACGATTCAACCGGAGCTCAGCTCGTTTGAAAAGGAGCATCTCGTCATTTGTTTTCGGGAGGTTTTAAACGGCGGTTCACCCGGTCGATCCGCCTCAGGTTCCTCAACCCTCACACGGACCTCTCCCGGTTTATTACCTGGCTTCACTGCATTGGCTCCAAAGCGGAGTGGAAGTCCGACCTGGCGCGAGAGAAACCGGTCAGCAGGAGAATCAAACACGCTGGATGTGATTCCCTCGAGGTGTCAAGGAGACGTTATCATTTATTATCGTTTCTATTTTAGTATTACCTAAAGTGGATATTTAGTATTATTAGAATACTCACACACGTGCTGCGTAATTAAATTGTTCAACGACGGTAAGTCTGATCATTTTCCCTGTTGTGTGAAGGGCGTTCACACTCTTGTTATCCTGTTATCCTACATACTTTTTCTACCTTTTCAACTTTTTTAAATATTAAGCTTTTTTTCTCACACACAAAAAAAAAAAAACTGAATGGAAACCCTTGAAACCCTTTTAAATTTGAGCCACTTTGAGACTCAACTGCTTCACTGCAGTTCGACATAAAAGCTCCATTAAAACTTGAAACAAGTGTTGTCATTTTTCACTGGCCTGCAGCAAATTATAAGAACACGATGGCAAATGGCCCACGCCTGAAACTTGCACACGACTGCAGTGCACTTCTTATTTTTAACACTAGGCGCGAGGCGGCTTCTCCACAGAACAATCATGGGAATATTTTGCCACGGGTGCCCAAGAATGGCAGAAACCAACGAGACGCAAGATAGCAGGTGTGCGCAGAAAATTTCAGACACGGCGAGAAAATTCATTTTTCTCCATAGTAGATTGATTTGCATTGAAACAATGCAGTGATTAAAGAGAAAAAAGTACGACGACACGATGAAACCAGACTTTGGATCCACACGTCCTACAGCGATTTAAAGTTTAAGCCCTAAACTGTTCACGAGACCTCCAACTGTTCAACTTCGATTCGGGTTTCTTGATATCTGAAATGGTCTGTGAATTATCACGGTTTAAACTTTTCAAAGATACGACTGCCGTTATATCGCAGTGGCACGTGCCGGTACTTTTGTGATGACGTCACGACGGCGCCCCGACTGATGACATCACGATTAAAGCTCCTTCCTGACACTTTTTTTATTAGAATCAATTTAGCCACTTTGAGCATTCAGCAGTTCCATCCATCTCTCCCATGAATCTTCTGCGGGAAATGCATTTTTTCCAGTTGTTACTGTCGAGTGCTTGGCCGTGACAAACATAAAGGCACTTAAAATGGCATAAAAACAAAAGATTAAAGCTCCTGAACAAGCAACCAAAAAAAACCATAAAACACAATCAACAACAGAATCAGGAAAAGCAATGCGATAAACTCGTGTTTTGGGTTGCTGGTTCGTTAATAGAAAATGGTCCCCGCCTCTTGAGAACGTTGAACTCTGGTGACGGATACACTTGCACAGGCGCCGTGCAAAACATCATGAATTAATCAGACAATTTGGCCTAATCCCGCTGCTCCTGCCCAGCTCAGACGACGGTCCGCGCTCACAGACGCCGACGATGGCGTTCCCAGCGGCGGAGCCCGTAATCGGGAGCGAGTCTGGGGGTTCGGAGCGTTGCTCAAGGACACCCTGACGCTGAATCGCCGACTCAAGAGCGCCGAGTCGCTCCGAGACGAATCGATTCCCCGAAAGGACTCGAACTCTGGAGTGAAATCAGTTCCGCGTTGCTAATGCAGCCTGTCAGCGTCACTCGGTGGCAGGGCCAGATAAAGCTATTTATGGAGGCGGCGGGAGGTGGGAGGGACTTGTTTGAGGATCACAGGCTGCCATTTTATTTCGAGGCATAAAGACCTCAGACGTAAACACAGTCATGGCCCGGCTGTCAGCGGCAAACGAGAAGAAAACCCGGCCCGTTTTTACTTCTTCCCCTTGCGCATTAAATATTCATGTGTGGCTGTTTGTTTGTGGTCCGGAGTGTAAAATGTGGATTTTTTTCCTCTCATGCGCCTGTTTGTCCTGCATTAGCGGCGTAAACAGCTGCGGCCCTCGCAGGCGTCGCCCCCTTTTAACACCCAGAATCCATTACTGACTGCCAACGCCTCGCCTCGTTTTAAATTATCACCCTTTAGCTCGGGTGGGCAGTAATTCCAAAGCAGGCTTATGGCGACCTGTGATGCTAAACTGCAGGAATTTGATAAGGCCGAGAAACAGCTGCATCTGTCGATCAGATGAAGTTAAAGGACTGTGAAAATACAGCAATTCAGCTTCGCCTGGAGAGAAGTTACCCTCATAATTTGGCATTGATCGCACAAATGTAAATTCACTGGTTTAAGTTCAGGCCATCGAAGCGCCCTCTAGTGGGAACAGGATAAAACAGCAGTGAGTTACGGACTCATAACTAGAAACCTGGAGATTCACCGACGTATGAAACATCCAGTTAGGAAGAGCTGCTCCTCTCCGACGCTCCCAGTTAATTCCCCTCATGTCACTTAGTTGTTTTTAGGGTTTTAAATTATTAATTTTTTCTTTTTAATCGACTGCGCTTTCACAGGATTTCCAAATAGTTTTTTAATGTCTGTTGTTACTTCATGACTTCTCTTATGTTGCCTGTTTACGCCTCGGCAGCGCCGCAAATGAAGCTTTGCCCTCAGAGTGTTTCCAAAGGATTTAAATAAATACATAAATGATGATAATTTCGCCGAGTTTTATTGTTGTTTTTTTTTTCGAGAGGGGTGTGGGAGGACGCTCATTTGGTCTTTGACTGCATCTTCATGCTTGAGAACCTCTCGTTTTGATTTCATCGGCGCCGAGGCCGGCCCGTCTGAAAACGGAGGGCCGAGCTGATTTACGAGCTGCCGTTTCGCTACTGTATCGTCATTTGTGTCTCTCGCGCTGAGCGGCTCGTCAATGCCGCACTGCTAAACACTTTTGGAGCGGCATCGCAATCGATGGGCGTCTGTATGCCGGGAAACTTACACAGATGGAGGGTGGGGAGGGGGAGTGGACGGTTGGGGGAGGGGGGTTCATAGGCGCCATGTTGATATGACTACGTCATCGCGTTCATGGTCGCTCGCTGACCCGCACACAGCATTCACCGGCGCGCCAACTCCGACTGTTGGAGCTGAGCCAGGTATGTGAAATACTGTCGTGTTCCCGTTATTATGTCCGTCTGATGTAGGCAGGCGGCTGCGGGGAACAATCGAGTGTCATCCACTGCAACGTTTATACATTACGTCTGATTAAGTGGCTGTAATGAGTCGACGCTGAGGCGAGTGTGGCCCTGCTTGCTTCCAGCTCAGCGGGCCGTCCATTTAAAAACGCATACGAGTGCCTCCTAAAAACAGTCTACTTACGTTGGAGTGCCGCAGGCTCTTGTATTCGAGCTGCTTTTTACCTCATGAACTCTCGCGGACCCTGAGGTGCTCCGGCACCGGCCTTTTAATTGTTCCCAAGGTTCGAACAAAAACCCACGGTGAGGCACTGTTCCGCCGCTGCGGCCCGCGCTTGTGCAACGGCCTGTCAACGGGTTTAAAAGCAGGCTCAGGACCCGGCTTTTTATCTGAACTGAGCTCTGTTAACCTTTTTTATATATCCTTTTTATAACAAGCCGCTTTTGTTGTTTTAAACCATATTTCATAGTATCAAGTTGCTCTTATGCTGGTTTCTTAGTGCGCTTTTATACCTTTCATTTTGTTATTTAATTATATAACCTATCTTATCCTCCTTTCTTTTAGATTTTAGCTCCAGTGTAGGAAAACTGCTGTCAGCGCGTGCACATGAGAAGGAGCGTGTGTGTGTGTGTGTGTGTTAGCTTTGCCCTAAGCCATCTATCAGGCAACTCATCGGGGGAAGCATC
>CAAKHG010020934.1:3656-24626 GCA_901007715.1 Dactylopterus volitans
GCCCCCTCCCCATACCCCCCCCCCCCCCCCCCATGCCCAAAAAAAAAAAAAAAAAAAAAAAAAAAAAACACTGAAGGCAAACAGCGTCACACATAGGAGTTCAAAGACCACACAGCTGAGAGCGTATCTACAATGCGCCTCCGGAGGAAACGGTGTCATAACTGCAACATTATACAATGGATCATAACCACTCCGTAAAGTACAAGTACAGAGAGGCAAGGAGTACAAAAGCTTGTTTGAAGAACAAAAGCTGATATGTTTTTTTTTTTTTTATGTCTTCAAAGGCTGGCTGGGGCCCAGACTGGACCCATGGGGATTAGCACATTTCTCCAAAACAGGGAACAAGGGTTTTCATGTGAGGAACTGGGCCACAGCAACGAACCAACTGACCTCCCTAAACCCTTTATACCATCATTTCGCTGCCTCTCTCCCAAACGCTCCCTCTCTCCTCTCCTCTATCAAAGCAGGCCTGGGTCAAGCACTGCTCCGCGAGAGAGTCTGAGCAATGCAACCTGCTTTGAGAACCGAACGCTAAAAGGGTTTACTACACCAGAACGTCAGGACAAAGCTCGCACGGTGAAGCATCCTTTATCAAATGTCCCCGTGACTCTTATGTTGAGCATACGGGCGATGAAATTTAACAGGAATAATCTGGTCTATTTAGTCTACAGTCGAGAAACGTGGAGTAAAAGTGTGTAGTAAATATCAGGCTATGACTGCTGCAGCTTAGCTAAAAGATATATAATCTGCCTGACTTTCTCAGAAAATAACAGGTTCACCTCTAAGTTTCAACCATAACAAACTTGGAGGTGCCTGTGACAGCGGAAAGCATCCGGCTCTGGTTGCTAGGTGCCTAGCATGTAGCAGCTAACTGATACCGACAGCTAAACTTGTCGCTAGGACGCTAGCACGTCTCTGAACTGCTCGTTTGAAAAGAGCTGCTATGTGCCTCGCACTGATATTAGGGTTCGAACTTGTTGATAAGTGGCTAGCATAACTGTGCACATAGTAGTCTACTTTGGTTGCTAAGCGTTTAGCATATACTGTAGCTCTTAACTGATATCAACTTGTCGCTAGGCGGCTGTAACTTTGGACCTCGCGTGTGGAAAGCTTTCAGCTACCTGCTCCTAACTAACATTGACAAATTAAACTCATCAGTAGGTGGCGAGCGTGACTGTGAATTGCTTGTGACAGCCACTCGCAAGTTGATACTAATTCATGCTAAAAAGGGGAGCACCATTATTTCAACATGGCTGGCCTGTAGTCACAGACGATAAATGTAAATTAGGCCAAGGCTGGCTCAACTACATCCTGCTACACATTACTTACTGTATCACTCTAATTAGCCGAGTCTCCTCTATTAATAGTGGATTTCTAATTAATTCAGTGATGGTGTGTTTGCAGCCAGTTTTACTCCAGTTTCCATTTAACACTATCACATCTCCCCACCCCCACACTAATTTCTAATTTCTCAAATTTACAACTAATACCTGCCTAGTGACTACATGTCATTTACATATGTGGTGCGTCACTGCCTCTTTCCCACAAGATGTGAAACGCATCTGCGGCCATTCTGGCATCACACCAGCAACATTATCCACGAGAGAATGACCAGAAATGATGATGCAGGGGTTGGCGGGAGGGGGATAACGGGGATGAGCACACATCCCCCAGGTGAACAAAAACCAGAGACGTTGTAAATACACTGCCAGCGTCTTAAAACCCTGAGGGACGCCCCCGCGCAGCCTCTCCGTGCGTGCGTTCATGCACTCGTAAGCCTCAGCGTGGCTCGCTCCGCGCCGCCGCTGACGGTGCAGCTGTTGTGGGTTTATCGCCCACCAACCCACCAGGCCTCTCACCAGCCCCGAGTATTGATCGAAAACGTGGCTCCCGGCAGCTCTTCTCGCGGCGCCCCGCCGCCCCATCGCACTCTGCTGAGCCCCGCCGACGGTGTGATGGTGATCAGGATGGCAGATGTGGTAGAACTGCGTGTAAACAAGGGGGAGACGCAACGCGGGGAGAGGCCGGATCTGGAGGTCTTACTAATGGAGGGGGTGAGGGGGGTTTGCCTGAGGACACAGAGGGGAGATCCTGACTGCAGCGGCGAGAATCACCACTGGTCCCATTATACAATATTACAACGATTCAGCGGATGTGCTGAGTACTGTGATATATTGAGATTTATTACATTTCCTCCGACTGCAAATTATGTCACCCAGAGGAAAACTCATTTCAAGTGCATGAAAATGGGGTTGCCAGGCAGGCCCGAACAATGCCGTCACAAAAAAAATGCTGCATGCACCTTTGTAATTCAGATGATAAAAGATCGATACTTGGCGTTGGGGTATTGGATACAATATTGTGATTGGCTGCTGTGTCTGCTTTGCCATCTGACTGGCTGTGCCATGAAAACAGCGCTGACGGGTCTGCCGGTTAGAGGCTCGACAGATCGGAGGTAAACAAAGACCAGCGTGAGGAGGACAAACGGACACAGCAGCCAAGCGCAGGCTGAATTAAAAAAAAAAAAAAAAAGTCAGAATGATGAGGCGCCTTTACTGTGAAGGCAGTAAAGAAGAACTTTTTACACCGTGATCTAATCAGACCGAACGTATCAATCACGGAGCGATACGATCCCTGCTGATGCAGCCGCGTGGCAAACGTGCCCGGTCTATGCAGACTTTTTTGGAAGGTCACTTTGGGAGGCTGCGGTGTCGCGTATAGAAACCCGCAGTACTCGATGCGGCCGGGTGCCAGTGACCAAGGTGACCTGGGCACTGCCTCGCGGGGGGAACGGCATCTGCCAGAAACATAACCTGGCTGTTCGACCTGGCGTCATGTAAACACTGAAGATCCGAGGCTCTGCGGACGTGAGTTCTGAGGACCGTTACTCTTTAAAGCACAGCTCGGCATGCTGGTGAACGGGCAGGAGCTCCTCGGTTGGTCATTCGTGATGAGCAAATGATGAAAAAGGTACATGTAAGGAGGAGGGGAGGGAGGGCAGTAAGGGGAGGACGGATGAGGGCGACGCTGTGGGGGGGACTACCTGAGGCAGCGAAAAGTCAGCCGACCCTGATCAATGGCAAAGACGGCTCAATTATCCCCCGAAACAGCGAGCTGTTCTCTCCCCAACTCAGCGTCATCATCCTCATCCTCATCACAGGACAGCAACATTGCAGGCGGGTGACGAATTGCAGGGAGAACACACCTCAGGCCGCCGGAACGGCTGCGAAAACAGAAGCGGAGCTCCTGTCAGCCAATCAGCAACCCCCTTTCAAAGTCACCTGGACGGTTTTTTCCTTACACCGTCCTCATCCAAAATCCGGACCAACCGGCTCTGCTCGGCGTTCCCTCGTACATGCCGAAGAATCCGATCGGTGACGCTGGCCCAACACCGCGGCAGCATCTGCGCGTGTTTACGCTCCTCCATCCTCGTCATTAAGTTGGCACAAGCGGTCAAACGATTTAAACCTCTGCAGATACACACCCGGCCACCTTATGTACTGGTCAGAAAGCTCAGACTTTGAGTGAACCGCATGTTACACTCACTTGCATGGTAAACTTTTCTTTATCCTTTCGTCTCATGTTTTTAGCTTTAACTTCTCACCGCGCCCACGCTGACTGCACGACATAGCGGCCACAGAGTCGTGAGTGCAACGCCAGCAACAGCTACCAGAAAAGGGAAAAAAAAAGAGCCGGAGGGGGAAAAAAAGGAAAACACAATAGGATAAGTCAGAAACATGAACAATCCCTCACATGTCTATGTTAATCATTTCACAGCAGTAATCTCAATCAATCTACGTATCGGAAATAAAGAATAGCACAGAAATGTGTCCAGTCATGTAAGAACACCAGAGAGATGACGCGTTCGTCGTGGTCGTGGAGTTCATGAGTATTTTAGCAGAAATTAGACGTTTTTCTTCTTCACAAATGTTTCTTTGTCATTTATTTATGTAAAACTGTCAATATTTGATTCAAATGAAATAGCAAAATAGTTTTTCCCCTTGTTTTTTTTTCAGGTTGCCATTTCCAACGACGGTAAATACAAATCAGCCCGATAAATATTTCAGATGGCCTTAAATATTTCAGCTGATTTTGATGAACGGGTAAATGAAGGGTGTAACATGACGGTAAATATTCTACGGCGGAGCCAAAAGGGAAGAAACAAAAACCGTGGAATCGACAACGACCGGCAGCGAGGCAGCACGAGTGACGGGTTATTGCAAGAATACAAATAGGTCGTTTCCCAGTTGCATGGACGAAGGAGAATAGGAGTAACTGCTTGCAGTGGAGAAGTGGAGACGTTCTCCCTCCAGCCTCCTCGACCCCAGAGACCCTCCACCAGACAGGAAGGAGCTCCTGATGGAGCTGCGGAGACGCCAGGAGGAGCCAACAGTGGCTCGCAGGGCTTTATAGTAGGCATCCGTTCTGTAGCCACACGGTGAGCGCGGGGGAGGCACAGGAGGAGCAGCGTGGGAGGGCTGAGAGGCAGGAGATGCACTGGCGGGGGTTCGTATCGAAATCGCGGGATCGATCTGCATGCGTCGGGTCACCCGGGGCTCCTGGAGTCTTTGTCTCAAACTTGTGGCCGAGGACGCGGCCGCCAAAGTTTGGCTGGCACGGCTCCAAGAGAACTAAGTGCATGTACGGCCGGGTAAGAGATCAACATGATATCCTAAAATGTTGGGAGTAGTAGTTCAGTCAGGGAAAGGGTCGAGACAAATCCAGAGCGCGGCGATTCCAAAATTTGGACTCTTCGAATTGGCCATCTTTGCGAAATTTTTTTTTTTCTCCACTTCACTTAACATTGCGAGACGTCTTTGGACGTTGTCACCGAAAAAGCCTCGTTCATCACGTTTTCATCAGAAAAATGACACAAGAGCACCTAATTACGGCCTCTTGCACCCGCCGGTTGAAACGCAGCTTTGTCTCGACCCCCCCACCTCGGCGCAAACAAAAACTGCTTCCACGTCTCCATCGTTGTTTAACGACTCTGACGATGATGAGCTTCTCCCCCGAGCGGTTTTAATGAAACTTGGTGGAAATGACGGAGGAATGGCAAGAGAGGAAGGAATTGAGTTCGGGGGGGGGGGCACCCGTATCTGTTTTGCATGAATATCTCAATCAGTCTCAGGTTGGAAAATATGCAGGCTTCAAGTGTGGCTCGTTCCCGCCGCGACCGTCCCCCTGCCTGCGCCGCAGTCACCGCGTGACGCCCGCTCACCCTGCCCTCGGCCTCGCGCTCTTTGGCGCCGAGCTGCACTGCAATCTCCTTTTGACTTTTAATCTCTCCTGTGGAGTAATCGGAGCCGCTGGCGGGAGGTCGTCTGCGGTATCTTCCCCCCCTCTGCGCCCCGCCTGCCACTGTGCCCGTCGCCCCCCCCGTCTTAATCGCCCAATAAATATCCACAAAAAAATCACCCTTAAAACACACTGACCTTTAAAGTTCGAGCCGTCTCCGAAGGCGTCGCGCTGCTTCCCCCCGTCTCACCCGACCAACCCGGCCGCCCCCACACGCTCATTATGGCTTTTGAGCTCTTTGCACTTTAATGAAAGACCCTAAGACATGGGAGCTAAGCCCTCTGTCCTCAATAGCATGTGGGTCAGAGCCCGTAGATTAGAAATCTTGGAGCAGCTACAGAGGACGAGGGTGGGGGAGATTTACTGACAGGGCCATCATGGTGCCATGAGGAGAAAAAAGCCTGCAGCCGAGCGACGCATGCGCATTTTAATCTGCGATCAGACAAAGAAGCTTTATAATCAATCGTCGACTGTGCATAAGTGACGCCGACCGAGTGCGCTAACCTAAAGTGCACCGGAGCACAGGAGCGTTTTTTTTTTTTTAGCTCTAGAGCTGCGATCCTGAGTCCCACACTCACCGGCCACTTTATCGGGTACACCTGTTCAACTTGCTGGTTAACGCAAATATCTGGTCAGCCAATCACGCGGCAGCGGCTCAGCGCCTTTGAGGCGGGATGAGTCTGTGGACGTGGCGCGGTCGTCGGTGCTGGTCTGAGGAATTCAGCAGCTGCTGATCTACTGGGGCTTTCACATACAACCGTGAGCGGGGTTTACAGAGGATGGTCCCAGAAAGAGAAGATGTCCAGTGGTGGTCAGCTCTCCGGAAGAAGATGTTGATGCCATAGGTCAGAGAAGACTGGCCAGACTGATTCAAGCTGATAGAAAGACACCAGCTACTCAGTGAACCTCTCGTTTCCACCGAGGTCTGAAGGAAAGCATCTCTGAACCCACAACACGTCCAACCTCGATGCAGAAGGGCTACGGCACCAAAGGCGTTTTATTAGATAACCCCTGACAGAGTGGCCAGTGAGCGCATCTATGGTGTTTCGTGGCGTTCTTAGCAATTAGCACCACTGATGTTACATATTCAGACGTCGTTTAGCGTAAATCAATACAAACGTTTTAAAAACAATCCCCTTGACGTGAAAGTGTAATGGCAACATTGTTTCCAAATCGCTTTTAGACAAGTGCAGTTTCTCCACCAATATCGGCTGCCACGCTCCAAAATGGAGCGGTGATAACCACTCTGGATATAGAGTCGATATCTTGTCAGTGATTTAGTGAACCAAGCTTTTTTCATTTGAAGCCGTTCACCGCCTCCCGATGTCATCACGAAGCATTCGACGGCTGCTCAGGAACGCGCAGGCATAAAAGTTTTATGAAGATTGTGATGCACTCAAATCGCCGCCCTTTAAAACAAAAATAAGTCTGACTGTGAAGCGTCAGAGCCCTTTGGAGGCACACAGCATTCGGAGAGGCAGTCGTTCTGAACACCAACATCAGGTGGGTTGAATATCTTTTTTTTTTTTTCAAGCATACGCTGAAAGCTGAATTATAAATAGGTCCCAAAAATGTCAGTATGTGGAGGAATATAGACTACGGAGGCAGCAGCAGGGATTATCTCACCCTTAATGACAGTGAACTGCAGGCCTTATATGGAATAAATCGATGAGGGATTTTTTTTGTAAATCCGGCCCACATCCTCATTTGGCAGCGGTTTTTTTCCACGCAGCACCTCCACAGACCAGCTCGTGCGCGCGCGCGGACCTACCCCCGCCGGCTCCGCACGCTTTTATTCTAACAATAAATGATGGATGGACAAAGTCATCCTATTTTGTCCCTGGAAGCCCTGCAGTCAGTGCGCATGCGCGGCTGCCGGGACTCCGCAGCAGCAGCAGCAGCAGCAGCATCACGCCTCCTTCACACTGAGCAGTGCGGTGCGTTCAGGCTCAGCGGGAAAAAAAAAAAAAAAAAAAAATTGTGTGTGTGTATATATACATAAAAACTCAACGAATATGGACTGGAATAACTTTAGCATCGCTCGCGAGGACTAAACACGCAGGAAGCCGCTGGTGTCCAGTCGCATCCATGTTGGGACAGGTGAAGCAGCCTCATTGGTTGTAAAAGAAATAATAAAAAAAAAAGACGTTTGCATCCCTATTTCAATAAACGAAAACCTTTTTTTTCTTTAATTTTGACGTCTTTGCATACATGGCGCCGGATGCGGGACACAGTTTTAAAAAAACAAACAAACCGCAAACCCCCCCCGCACGTTAGTCAAGCCTGGACGCGGTTCTCCAAGTGCAGCCGCTCCACATCCAGTCACATCGGCAACAACCGGACGCGCCCGCCGCATCCTAACGTGCTGCCTCCGCGTCCTCTCATCCTACCGTCACGCTGGCCTCTGCGGCGGCGGCGGCGGCGAACAGGCCCGGCTGATCAAGCCCGGCGCCCGGCGGCGTCTGCTGGGCTCGTCCCGCTGGCGTGCGCGGCTCTCGGCTTCTCTGCGTCCGTCCGCGGCTTCTTCTTCTCCTCCGCGGCGTCTCCGCTCAGACTGGCACATTTCACTTCACTGCAGCAGCGGCGGCGGCGGCGGCGGCAGCAGCGGCGGCGGCAGCACATGCTCAGACAAACTCACGCAGATCTTTGCATCTCTCGTTAACCGTTTGCGTGCCGCGGCGCAGGCACAGCGCCGGCTGTCCGGTGGAGAGAGAGAGAGAGAGAGACAGAGAGAGAGAGAGAGAGAGAGAGAGAGAGAGACATCATTCAGCAGGTGCGGCGAGCGCAGAGCGGCGGCTCCATGCTGCAGATCACCGTGCAGGTGCAGGATGATGGTTAAAGGTGCAATGCAAAAAACTTATGATTCCACAGGGTGCCATAAAAGCTCCACAGGATACCATAAAAGCTTTATGGCATCCTGTGGAATCTAAAATTTTAATACCTTTATGAAAAAAAGGCATTAAACAACAACAATAATTTCATACAGAATTATTATTATTAAGTCTTGATGACATCCTGATCTTTCCTCTGTTGGTGGACAAATTACTATTGCATACTCAAAGCTGCAGAAACCATTCAATCATCCAAAAGTTCAGCTTTCTCAGGGCAAAAATTTTCCCTAATTCTTAAACTTTAAAGAATGCTGTGAGAACTGAGCGGAACTGCTGAAAATTGCTGAATTAATTCCAATAGTAGAAAACAAGTTGAAAATATCATCAATGTCATTGAAGAGTTTTATAATCTTTAAAAGCAGAAATTATGCAAAAAATTTAGTGAGCCCAAGTTTTAGAGAGCAAAAATGTCCTTAAAAAGTTGTTTATGGCATGCGGTCAGCAATATCAGCAGGTTATGATGCCATGTGGTCGAGTTTAGCATCAGCTGCATCAAAAGCATGTCATTCATCTCACTACAAAAAAAAAAAAATCCTTTCAAAAATCATTTAAAAAAGTAAAACGGAAAATAACTGTTCCTAAAAAGCTGAACATCTGGATAGTTTAACTGTTTCTGTAGCTTAAAGTATTATAAAGTGTTAGCAGCATTAGCCAACAGCAGAGTACCTCTATTGTTTTTTTGTTTTTGTTTTTTTAGAAAGTTTAACATTCTTTAAAGTTTAAAAATTTTGAAAAAATGTTGACAATTTCCCCGGGATGCCCTAGAAAGCTGAACTTTTTGATATTTGAATGGCTTGTGTCGCTTCAAGTATGCAAAAACAATTTGACCACCAAACGAGGAAAAATCTGGATGTCATCAAGACGTGATAATAATAAAGATTTGATAATATAGGCTGTTAGATATGAACACTCCATGTAATCCAATCTTAACTGTTAATATTGATTATATAGAGGATTTTTATATAAATCTACATAATCCAGTTCATTAAGATTTAGAATAAGTGCGAAATTTGATAATAAAGATTTGGACATAATGTCAGCTACAATGACTTTAAAAGCACGTTTCGGTTAGTTTTTTTTTAATTACACAAAGACAATATAATTCAATACAATAGATAAGTAAATGTGCATGATAATTGTCCGTTTTCAGCCTTGTTAGTTTTTCCTCTCTAAGGCCACTCCAGAGATTCATATGCAATTATGCCAAAATGCGCTCTCAGTAGAGCCTGATGATATCCAATGATCATTACAAGGCTTTTCAAATATTAAAACACAATCTCACCGAAATATCAAGTGTGACAATTTCAGGTATTATTGCGTATTCTAATTGGCCTTTTAATGGCAACACCTCCCCATCAACATGGAACGATTGGTCACTCAGCGATTTGAAGAGCCCCGTAACAACGTTAGTGGTCGGGGGCCCCCCCGAGGCCATTTTTCAAGCAACTCGATACGTTTCCGATTAGACGTTAATGGCAGATACTGAAATATCTGCCTCGTTAAGACGAGAGGGGCGCCCAGCCACAATCGTGTCAGCAATCGGCATTGACCTTCGCACGGGCTGGCTGGTTCATCTCCAGCAGGCAGGAGAGAAGCAGCGGCTCCAGCGGCGCTTTTCGCTGGCCCAGCGTCAGCCGCCGCGATGACACCCAAAACCCTCTGCAAGAAAACACCGGAGCGCCTGAGGGAGATCTTGAGCGCTGCTAGGAGACAAACGACACCGATGATGGCACCATTCCGTTCAAGCGTCCTGGTTGAGCAAGGACGCGTCGCGGCATGAAACCCGAGCACCTGCGCGGGACGCGCCCGTGTCAGTCAGCAAAGTCTTTTATGCTGAGACAGGTTTTGCGTTTCCTGCCACAATTGAGATCTTTAGGAGCTTGAACAAAACTACCTAGATCACAGTTGGTTGATGATCAACATGGTCAACTTCACAGCTAAAAAAACAAACAAAAAACATAAAAAAACAGGGCGGTTCCAGTCGTCTTCCTGCAGCCGGCTGGAGCCGTTTGATTGGACGCCTCAGCAGAGCTCTCCGCCTGTCCAGCGACAGGTGGGCGGCGTCGACACTCATCACCGCCGCAGCTGCTCAAACAGCTGCCGTCCAAGCGAAAGGTGAAGGACTCGGACTCGCCTGCGGCCGAATCGGTGCTCGCTGTTGAAGGTCTGCGCTTCCGCGGAGACGCTGACCTGCGCAGTCGGAGCCGGCGCCGCACATCCGATCCCTGTGCAGCTCTCTGGAGGAGAAATAACACACTCATGAGTCGCATTCTTGGGACGACTTTGACCTCGCATCTTTCTGACAATTTTTGCTAACCCATTATTGCAAAAATTATGGCTCGAGTTAGGATTATATTTAGTAGATGACTCTCCCTTAGCAACCAGCGGACATGAAAACACACTTATCAGCCAGGCAAGGCACAAAATAGATTTTTTTTTTCGTGTTTACCCGTGTGAATTAGAGTAAATACCAGCTTGGAAAGAGGAGAGGGGAAACCATTCATCTTTTTTTAATTACATTTTCGAAGCATAGATGCATTACTTGTGAAAAAGGTAGAAAAAACAGCAAGTCTTTCTCAATAAGTTAAACCTCTCTGGCCAAAGAGCGGGGCCGGCTCACAAAACAAGAAGATTCCCATAAAGCATTCAAACACATTGAAGAAAAACAAAAAACAAAAAAAACAAACAAACAAAAAAAAAAGGACAAGGAGTTAACTCGTGTCATTGAAATAAAAGTGCGTCTCCTTGTGGAATACAACTCATTTAAAAAAACAACAAAAAAAAGAACAAAAAAAACAAAACAAAACAAACATAGAAGATGCAAGTGGCTTATGTTACAGTCCTTCCACCCTTTTCCACAGGGTTTTGCAAGCATTTCTCATGAAACTTCACAAGTTCCATCGTTTTTGATCGCAAAACAATAAGCTGAGTTATAGTTGGTAAAAAAAAAAAAAAAATTATAATAACAATAACAATAATTACATTGACAGTAATAACGAGAAATGTAAGTAATAAACACAGTCCTGTACAGTCAGGCTCGTCTTCTGATCGACCACGGCAAAACTGATCGGTCATCGATTGGTCTTCAGCAGTCTTGGCAGACCCGGAACGACCGAAAAACGCGCTCGCCAATGATGCCGCCTCCCTTCAGCTTCAGCTTCCCTCGGCTGCCCTCGGTTGTGGTTGACTTCATCTCACGTCCCCCCTCTGCTGTGGAAAAGACACCAGTTATTAGAAAGGCTCGCGCTGTCGTCGGAGAGAGCCGTTAATGATTCATGGGGTTTCCCGGAGAGGCAATAAACCTAAGTGCAGTTCGGAGCTGACGCGCACCGATCAGCCAGAACATTATGACCACCTGTGTAATATTGTGTAGGTCCCCTTTTAGCCCTGCTGAAACGGCCTTGACCCTTGGAGGCCCGGACTCCACTAGACCACTTAAGGTGTGCTGTGGTTTCTGGCACCAAGATGTTAGCAGCAGATCCTTTAAGTGCCGTGAGTTGTGAGGTGGGGCCTCCATAGATGGGACTTGTTTGTCCAGGACATCCCAGAGATGCTGGATTGGCTGGAGATCTGAGGAATTTGGAGGCCAAGACGACACCTTCAACTGGTTGTCGTGTTCCTCAAACCATTCCTGAACCACTGCCGCTTTGTGGCGGGGAGCATGATCCTGGTGAACGAGGCCCCTGCCATCAGAGGATACCGTTCCAATGAGAGGGTGGACATGATGCCTCGGTAGGTGCTACGCGTCAACGTAACATCCGCATGAATGGAAGGACCCAGTTTCCCAGCAGGACATTGCCTAAAGCATCACACTGCCTCCACCTGCACGCCCTCTTCCCATCATGCATCCTGGTGCCATGTGATCTCCGGGTACGTGATGCACACAGTTCTGTAAAGGAAACTGTGATTCATCAGCGTTGTGCTGCTCACGTGTCCATTGTTGATGCTTTCAGCAGTGGACAGGGGTCAGCATGGGCACCCCGACTGGTCTGCAGCTACGCGGCCTCGTAAGCAACAGAATTAAGTGCCACGGCTGTGTATTCCGACACCTTTCTATCAAAACCAGCTTTGACTTTTTCAGCAACATGAGCTGCAGTAGGTCGGCAGTGGCCCCCCACGTGCATCAGTGAATCTTGGCCCTCCATGACCCGGTTGTCGGTTCACCGGTTTTCCTTCCTTGGCCCACTTTCACAGGTCCGGCCCACTGCAGACCAGGAACACCCTTCAAGAGCTGCAGTCCCGGAGGGGTTCTGACCCAGTCGACTAACCCTCACAATCTGACCCTTGTCAAAGTTACTCAAATCCTTACACTTCACCATTTTTCCTGCTTTGAATGCGTCGACTTTCAGGACAAAACGTTCACTTGCTGCCTAATATATCCCGCCCACTGACAGATGCCATGGTAACCAGATAATCGGTGTTATTTGCTTCACCTGCCAGTGCTTATAATGTTGAGCGGTGCACAACTGACATCCTCCATATTTCACCACATTGGTCTGCAAGTTGCTTTCATGCCTCTGGTATTTCTATGTTAAAACTGTCAAACTGAGACCCTCTTCACTCCCAAACAGCCTTTGGCCACCTTCCAGGGGTGGCCCGGTGTAAACATTGTCAAACCGGTTTGGCACCAAGCCAAACACCCAGCCGGATAGGTGTACTCGATTTTACCACTAGGTGTTGCTCTTGACTCAGTGGCGACTCCCAAGTGGACTCCTGCAACTGCGGCCCACTTGACAGCAATGCGCCTCTCCGGGGCTGAACTGACGTTACGAGAGTTGGCGTGACTCTAAATGCCGTCATCCGCTCATACGAGGGTTCACACGGATCCCACCGCTGATGGCAGTCTGTGCATGCTTGGATCCACCCTCCATTCCAGTAGGTGATGCTTAACGCACCATAAATGTTTGATACCATTAAAAAGAAGAGCTCCAACTGAAGGTGAAATCGCTGTAGTGTTGACGCTATACATAATGCATCATATTCGTTATTTGTTAAGGAGGACAGAGTTTTACTTCCATCGTTAGTTTGCTAGATCTCCAAAAAACATCTATTATTACCATTATTTTTATGGCTTTCTAAGGCTACATATTAAGCGCTCTAGAAGAAATAGTACGGTCTGGTATGTGTACGTATGCAAAGCCCACAGTTGCTGGCAGAAATGGAAAGCCTCAAGTTTGTCAACTGCCAAAACAAAGAGGACTTGTTCTTTTATTATCACCCCAAAAAGTACTTTCTGGTGAACAAATATGTCCGACACGCACATCTACCCCTTCCGCCCACCCCACCCCATACGGGAATCTGAACTCCTTGTCCTTCTGTTGCATTTCTGCTGACACACTCTAGCAGCTCCTTTAGCCTATTTCTGTTAATCACATCGTCACGTTGCTTGTCACTAATGCAGTATAAGTTGGACGGTGCGCTGTGACGCCGTTGCTGATGTGCGCTACTTTTTTTTGCATTTGCCCAAAGATGTCACACTAACAGATGCCTGCCAACTGCACAGAGTGAAACCGTTTAAGCTTGTGCGCCGGTGAAACCGTAAAATCGACCCCAGTGTCGGATCAAATCGGATGTACAACAGGGTTTAGCGCGAGTGAGTGCTGTGTTTGCATTATTTCAAAAAAAGATCCATTACCATCAAATCCATCTGTGGATAAGGACTACCAAGGAAACCTATCTCAGTATCTGCGTGAGCCATGTGAAGTGATTATTTATGCATCAGTTGATAACATTGTACACGAGCAGGTGAGAGTCGGGCGTTTCCCCGACGCGTGACACAATGAAAAGGACCAGAAGTCCGTTTAATCTGTGGCGTTTAAGCAGCTGCCAGGTAATGACCTCACAGCAAATATCCGATATTACTTTACTAATTGCTTTTTAGGATTGTGTTATGCAGGCGGAGCTGAAACTATTAATTATGGCAATCGTCCGTGTTTTCTTTCAAGAGCAATTTGTGGCCACTGGGGGAGGACCGATCAACCGATCGGGGCGCAGTAACAGTCTGACTCACTGCTCACGGAGTGCTGATGATGCAAGGAGGCGTCCGAATTATGTTACCTGTAAGACGCCGCCGTCTTACAGGAAAGCAGCCTCCAACTGGACGATGTGCAATTTCCTTTTGATATGAGTTTTCAGTGATAGCAACCGCACGTATGGAATTTTAAAAGATACACCTGGCAGGTAAAGACACCATGTGGAAGACGGCCGCGTTCCTCACCTCACTGTGGTTTGCAGTAGAGGTCGATCATACCGAGCGCTCAGTCCAGCTCGTGCACCTCATCCTGCATGGCCACCGAGGGCCGCTCCACCTCGCTCATCCGCTTGGCCATTATGTCCCATTGAGGAGTCAAGGCTTTGGATTTAGTGCCTGCAGATGAGGAGGAGCATGAGACGTGAAGAGTGTGGAAACGGCGCGCACACACAAACACACGCAAACACACGCAAACACACGCACACTCCCACTGCCAGCAGTTGATACCAGATTAACCAAAAGGACAAAATCTTCTGCCCTCTAGTGGCTCCATAAAGAACATTTTTCTATTATTTACTAAACCGAACAGAACTGAATGTTTTCTGCAATGTTGTCCAGCAACTGGTGAATCATTTCTACCGATCAGGTCTCTCTTTTTCTTCGAGCATTATAGCACATGTACCCGCAGATCAAACATTATGACCAATGCATGTTCCCCGTGAGGTATAATCCAAAAGCCCTGCAATAAATTCTTCTTTCAGGAAGGGTTTTCTGTTGAATGATTATTGGATCTGTTTGAAAAAAGTGTTAACATAACATATTCTATTGATTGTCCCTAATATTCTAGTCATTCCACTCACATGCATTTGGGGTAACAAAATATTAGGGACACCGTTCAGTATAATCCAGTACAGTTCGACAGCATCACAAGTTACTGCCCCAATAACAATCATGCAAACATGTCAACAGCTCTCTCAAATAGATCCAACAAAAATTCAACATAAAACTCCCCCTGAAGGGAGAATTTATTGCAGAGCTGTTGGATTGCATTCTATGGGAAAAATGCAGTGGTCATTATGTTATGGCTGACCTGTATAAGCTAATTTCGGTGATGTAGCTTTGACTCTTCTACCATCAAAGACCCACAATCTCCCCAGCCTCACTTATTCTTAACTGTTGAAACAGTAAATTCAATGTCCTCTACACTGTTAAGAACTAACAAAATCTTCCAGCAAACTGATATTTGTATACATCACTAATTATTCCTCCACTTTAACGATTTGGCTTGACTGACACAAGCACCGTGTGTGTGTGTGACATCAGACTCGGCAGACAGATTCACAAAACACTGACACGGTAAAGAGAGAGCAGGTGAGTCACTACATGCACAGAAGTTAGGGCTCGGTGACTGAACGCTCCATGGCAACGCAACACTACGCTCATGCACAGCTGCATCTTCAATTTAAAAAGGCAAATTTCAACATATGAAGAGAAATGATAGTCACATCATCCTAGTCTAGCCATTATAAGAAGCTGTTGTTTTCACAGCTCTGTCTACAAACTCACTCAACCCATGTTAACTATAGTAGACTGTGCAGCTTTGAGTAAGTAGGTGGACTTCTGCTTCTCATCTGTGTGCACTGGCTTTTACCTTCGCTTAAGAATATATATATATATATATTTGCAATGTCTTCTGATTATATCAAACAAATTATACAAGATTGTTATGATTATCAATACAAAAACATACATATTTGGAGAAACCTTTCCTCTCCTGTACGATATGAATTGCCAGAATGATACATTTCTGTTAAAATAAATAAATAAACGAAAACTAATCCCAGAGCTTCACACTGGCTGATTTCCAATCCAAATCTCTTCCCGGTGTGTTATCCCAGCCTGGGCTTGAGGTGGGCCTTCAGACCAGCGCAGATATTCTCCCTCAAGATACACTTAGCCAGGCAGCCTCCTCCTATTCGCTGTTACCATGACAACATAGATTGTAGCCTCCAGCTATAGCAGCAAGGCCAATCCCATCCTCTCGCTCTCTCTCTCTCCCTCTCCTCTCTGCCTTTCTCTGGCATTCTCTTACTCTCTTGATCTCTCAGTCTGTCTCTTCCCCTCTTTCAGTTCACAAGGGACAAGGAAAGTAGGACGTAACCCAAAAAAGAGCCCCATACAAACTCTTCACCCTTCAGCGGAGGATCTTAACCGTGTGGGGTAGCCTTCTAATAAGCCACAGAGCGCCAATCTGCTTTCACGTCCCCCTTGAATATTCAGATTAATGTTTATCAGAAACGAAGGCCTTAACGTTTCAACGCACAACGTCGTGCATTTTGTGCGAGTGAGATTAAAAAAAATGTTATGTTCTGCCACAATCATTAAAAGTGAGTGTACGTAAAAAAAAACAAAAACAGGGAGACCAACATGAGACGCACTCACCGTCCAGGCCGTTGTGCTGTTCATAGGTGCGCTTGCCCAGGATGGTGGGGGAGCCGTTGTTGAGGATGGGAGTGGATTTTATGGGCGTCAGGCTGCCTGTGGAGATGGTGGCTGCGCGAGGCGGTGGGTCGGGTTTGGCTGGACGGGGATGTGCCTCTGTGCGTCGAGCGGTAAAGTGGGAGAAAGAGATATGACTGTGAGTGAAAAGAAGCAACAAATTATTCTCACCGGGTCATAGAAGAGGCTAAATATAGAGGTGAGACAGAAGTTCAGTCATTCTAGTCTTTGGTGGACCTTTTGACCACTAGTGGCACTATGGAGCAACGCTTCTATGAGTGATTCCAAGTTTTGTTTTTCCTTTTCATGCACATATATACAATGATGCATATTCCTGTCAAGGGTTACAAACAATCACTCTCATAGCGCTTCAAAGATATTAAAATAAAGCCATCATCCATCCATTATGCACTGTATACCTATCATCCGCCTTGAGGGTCGTGGGGGGGTGGAGCCAAACCAAGCTGAGAGGTCACCAGTCATGGAAGCAACCACACACTGACACTCACATCTACCGGCAATTTGGCTCTTTAATTAACCTAAACTGCATGTTTTTGCTCCGTGGGAGGAACTGAATACAGTTATATATATATATATATATATATATATATATATATATATATATATATATATATATATATATATATATCTCAAATAACATCAGCTCTATAATACGTTATCAGGAAGGAACCACATCTAAATTGACCATTCACCCTGAAAAGTACAGCATTTTAGTAATTAAAAACTCTGAGACACTTTTAATGTTGAGAGGCATTAAAAGTTAGCCGATATATTTAAAAACAAATAACTGACTTTTGACGAGATTTATGTTTGTATATATACACATTTTTAAGGTGTGAAAGAAATATGCGCCATGAGAGTGCGTGATCCCAAATATCATGCTGTCTGTAGAGCATCATTACTCTTCAGTAGTTTGTGCTACAAACATGCCGTTTTTCTCCCCAGTAGACGGCAGGAACCGTCGGGCAACTAACTAATGAACCATTTACCTCCCTCAATAAGGACCACTTGAATCAATAATGCACTGCATGACCTATCTGAATATACTGTATGCCGATCAATACTCATCCGGCCATCTGCGTTGGTGACATTCAAAGTGTAAGACTCGCGTTTCTGTATCGGAGGCCGCTATTGGCTGCGGCGTGCACCGTCACAGTGTCTGATTCAAGAGGCTTGGCAGTGAGTCGTACTGTACGTTTGCCCAAACAGGAGCCTCGCAGGATTATTCTCATCCAAAAGCTCGACATAATAATAGCTCAAAACAGCTCATTCTGGTGCACGGAAGCATGCCAGGTGCCCCTCTGTGTGACTGCACATTGTTTATCATTTTTATGTATATGCATAGGCAGGAAAAAGGCAACTATGAACAATGAATAAAATTGGCGTTCAGATCACTCGTAGCGCAATCCAAATGAACATGTTTGGAGTAAAATAAAAGCTCTGTTTTCTTCTCTCCTCTTTATCAGCTGATATTGTCCAGTTCTGCACATCGAAGGCTTAATTGACGGTCATACATTTCAGCTGAGGTAGCTCTGATTACTGGGATACGTGAACCTGACATCAACATAAAAAAATGAGCGTGATAAAATCTGCATGGGTCTCAGAGAATGTATCGCTGCGTCAAAAGAAATCCAAACTAATTCTTTAGTCTGCGTCAAGTTTGAACTGAATGAAAATAGAAACTAAACGTGAGCTCGGTCAGACGTGCACTGGGTGGCCGCCTCCGTCTTACCTAAATATCGAACCACAGACTCCAGAGGTTTACGTTCCACAGGTTTCAGCGGCAAAGGCTTTTTCGGCCTATCTGGCAACCGCAGGGCACCTGACGAAATAAATTGCAAGTGTGGTTGAATGTGGTTGAGTTGCAATCCGTCTCAAAGGGACAAAGAAAATTGGGGTCTTTAATACAGAAGGACAAAATCTGATGTGAACTTTTTTCGAAAGTCTTTTTTTTTTTTACCTTTGTAAAATATGGGCAATAAGGCAGGCAAACGATGATATTACCAAAAATGTCATGGTGACACCTAAACAGCCAAACAGGTATTAAGGCTGCTTACACTCTGCCTTGATGGCTGCTGTGTTGACGGGGAGGTAAGGGTGCCTGGCTAGATACCGCGGCTTAATGATGTCCTGGCAGAGGCGGCGCGCCACCCGCGTCAGCACGGTAGTCTGCAGGTAGAAAGCCTGTCGCGTCTTCACCGCAAACTTGGGGCTGCCGCTGTGTCTCAGGGGAAGGCCGTGGGGGCTCTAAAAGGTACACAGACGGAGAAAACTACAGTCGGGTGCCATGAATTTATAGCAGTGTATTTATGCAAGCTGCAATAGACAAAAAAAAAAAATACTGTTTATTGTAGTTGGACTAAGAGTAAGTCTTTAGCCAAACAGTAAGGGTGTTTGCGGACAGCAGAATAAATAACTGTCCACTGAAGAACTCTGGACTTGTTCAGTTATGTTTGTGAGGCCCAATCTGAGCTGTTGGGGACATTTCTGGGCGGTCCTCACTTACCGAGACACCTTTCAAAAGGTAGTTTCAAGATTAGGACTTTAAAGTTGAAACTGAGTTGACGCTCAGTTTATAGTTGGGGTTAGACATGTAGTTGTGAGTTGAGTAAAGGGTTATATTTTAACTCTCTCTTTCCTCTGTGTGTGTGTGTGTGTCCATGTAGTGTGTACCATATTGCTGCGGTTAGGTCCAGGCCTCTCCCCATCCAGCCTTGTCGGCATCTTTAGCCCTCCATACTTCTTCCAGTAGGTCCAGCATGAGGCACACAGGCGACACTGCATGTTGGGAGGTCCCCACGAGTACCACTGGTAAGAGCTGCTCGCTGTCGACACACGCGTGCACACGCACACATAAACACGCACACGCGCACGGACACAAACACACAAGCAAACACACATGCAGGCACGCACGGGTGAGCATATACAGACCATTTGCAAAGACATAATAAAGCAGGCATCATGAGCACAGTCTCATGTGCATGCATGCAACCTCTAATTCTTCACTGCATTAACCACAACCACTGAAATAACTCTGCTGCAGGGCACATGATTCTATTCTCTCTGCTCTGCATTTGATAAGTATGTGTCACACACTGAGCAGATATGTGCTTTTAGAACCCCGATTTAGTATAAAATGTACCACACGTAAAATTCATAATTAGTAAGACATGAGAGTGATCCAAAACCGCAAGCCGGGGCAGCTGAATAATTAGATGAAATTCTGTGCTGAGTTTTGTGAAGATAACAAAAAGACATTAAGCAGCACCAATGCTGATGAACGGCAGTGGTATACAGCTAAAATCATTCATCTCTTGAGCGATCGCGGTAAATTAGGCCCAAATTCATGTTTGTTTGTTTGTTTGTTTTTAACTGCAAGAAAGAAGCAGCAGCTTTTGCAGCAACCAGTGAGCGACTTACTGTAGCAGCTTTCACAGGCCCTGCCAAGGCCGGGGGTCTGGCCCTGGCCTGGAGCTCCGGGGGCGGGGGCGGCGGCGGCGGCGGCGGCGGCTGCGGGGGCCGCCCCGTTCACCAGGGCTGGCTTTACGTTGTTACTCAGCTGGTTCGGGTTTGGCTTGTTGCTAGCGAGACACGACGGGGACGGGGGTCAGAGCAGCAAAGATAAGACGGGTCCACTCAGTGTATATTCCAGCTGAATAGATAATATTCATCAGCTTCCTCTCAGAAACGGCAGCTACACCGATACTGTGCTGAGAGCTGTCAGGACTACTAATGCAGCAAAAAAAAAAAAAAAAAAAAAAAAAAAAAAATTGTCTGTGCTCCTCCTTGACTTTTGAAAGCAAGAGATGTTGATATCTCAATTTATCCAAATGAAAGCCGGGTGCGCTAATGCTCTCTAATGAGCATAAATGCACCAAATATTCCACACAAACAAATGCACCAGGATACTCACTAGTTAGGGATGTAGACCTGTTTTAGCTTGCTCTCCGCCTCGGCTGCTTTTAATCGTTTCTGGAGCAAAGAAAGAAGTCGAGGAGGAGAAAGTAGGAGAAGATGATGTGACAAGAGAGGTTAACAGCCATTTTTGAACAGGGCTGATACTGTATACTGATATGACTTAACGGAATATGAAAAGATTAACCGTCGTTACGCCTTTTTTTTCAAAACCAGTGGATCTCTATTAGAGCTGACAGTGGCCAAATATGAAAAAAAAAATGCTGCGAATGTTTTACGTTTACACACACACACGCACCCACACGCACACACTTACTGCAGGTAGAGCAGGGCAATGTCTCCAGACTTTTCATAGCAGGTGATGATTTCCTGCTC
>CAAKHG010020937.1:0-10812 GCA_901007715.1 Dactylopterus volitans
GGATGGTTTAAAGAAGTCTGGAGCAACACTACAGGCAGGTAAAAAAACAAAAAACAAATATGTAAATGTCATTTACATGCTACGTTGATTTGGTCTGATTTCACAGATTTATGCAAAACATGTTTGCCGACAATCATCGCAACACACTTAAAAGCAACAGAATAAGTGTATATCTAGTACTCAAGTGTGCACACACAAAGCTCTCATTCTGTATGTGTAATGCCAAAAAATGGTGGCTCCTAAGTACAAAAGATACAAAAGCACAAGAAGGAAGATTGCTACAAACCGAGAAAGGCAGTAAAGACAGAAAACAACATGGAAACGATGCTGGAAGATGAGAAATGAATGCACATGAGCTGCTGGCCAGGCGACCCTGGCTGGTCATCGCAGCTGTGCTGTGACTAGCGAAGCTGAAAGACCAGCAAACATCCATCATCTCAGTCAGGGCCGCGTCTTTCATTTGCAGCAGCTCAGGAGCGCAGTTTAATTTATTAGCCCCAGTGGAAAGTTTAGCTGTGCGAATGTTTGTATAAACACGGGCAAAGTCAACATCCAAACACCTTGGCAACCTCCAGACTTAAATTTGGAGATGTCAAAACAATTCCAATGTTTTGTAACCTAAACAAACATTGCCATTGTCTGTCCGGGCTGTAAATGCTTTCTCTGGCGTTCAGGAACTCGTGAGGCCACAGTAGCCATATACCGTCACTCCATTTCGTCATGCTAGTTCTCGTAAGCATATCAGCATCCTCGCCGCTTCGTATTGGGCTGCAGTTCTCGAAAGAAAGAGGACGCGGCGTTTGTGGCGCTTCGCCCAGCGTCACTCGAGCTTAAATAACGACTGATTACAAGCGCATCCCACGTGTTTGCCTGTAAACATATTCCATGTGAGTGCGCCGAGCCGGAACAATCACAACTCCGCTGCGCATTGAGCTGCACACACATCAGTGCGCGTGCGCGCGCTCCAACCCACCACATGAGTGGAAGCGGCCCCTCGTCGGCGTGTCGTATGGACGGGGAGCGAGCGCAGAGCCGCAAACGCTGCAGCTCCTGCTGCGCGGTTCGTCGTGGCCGCTGATGGATGTGCAGACCGAATCATGGTGGCATTAATAGGTTCCTGTAAAGTGCACCATGGGGAGCGAGACATTGTGTACGTGTTTTTCCCCTTTTTATGCAGTTTATCTTGCTGTTACATGATCATAAGACAGCATTATTTTATCCGGTATACGACTGAAACCAGTGGAGGAAGGAATTCTCTGAATAATGGTTTGGGTTGTCAACCCTGGAGAGATGATTCCTGCAAGAGAATTAGATGAGTGAAGCTTTAATCCAGATTCAGCAGTTACAGAATTCCTTTCTCACATTTGGTCTTTTAAGCTGGATTGGGGTTTCAACATGTTGTGGAGCCCATAAAATCGGATGCTGACTTGCCAACCAGACGAACAGACGGAGAAAGGCACCCTGCGGTGGCAGCCTCGAGGCCTGAGAGCATTGGCCCGAGGGATCTTAGGCCTGGAGGCTTGAGTGTGTAAGACCAGAGATCTCTCAGGCGCTCACCCTCTAATGCCCATGCATTAATGGTTGCAACACTCTGCTTGCTGGGTCCAGCTGTTGGAGCTCCACTGGCTGCCAAGGCTGGCGATACGCTTCCTACGAAGCTTGAAGGGTGGCGGTAAACGGTTGTGAGGTGGTACATGAATGCCTCTGCCTTACGAGCTTCCTGGAAAGTGATCTGATCCAGTAAGACCTGGAATTTATGTCTTGCTTAGGTAGGTTTGACCAACGAATGTGTTCGCAGTGAAGGCAGAAACTTGTGACCCAGGTGCAAGATGCTTTCTCAAGGACCGCCTAAGAGGTCCGGGTTCAACTCCATCGTCGGCCAAAGGTAGAGGAGGTCGCCTTTCTCCCTCAGTTCGTCCGGCTGGCGAAACATCAGTGTCCAGTTGTGCTCTGCAGTATGGTGCAACCCAATCCGGCTCAGAGGACCAAATATGAGAAAGGAATTTTTTGGAATAATGGATTACCGCAACCTCTGTAACGTGACAACTTTGCCTGCCTGTTCTGTAACTGCTGAATCATTTTAGTAGAGTTGAGGGTATATATGTGTGTGTATGTGTATATGTGTATATATATATATAATCCAAATATTTAGATAATACTAAATAACTTGTTGAAACGGACCAGTTTTTGGATTGTATGATCTGGTTGCATCAAAAGGCAACAGTACCTCCTGTCAGTGGGCTAAGATGGAGCAGTGTGCTGGCAGGTAAATCAGTCCATCCTGGCATCTTTATTATTCATGACCAGCACATGCCTCTTTGCACATATACTGCAGAAGCACAGACCAGCGTGCGTAGCCACGTACTTGCACGTATGCGCACATAGAAAAAAAAAAAAAAAAAAGGTTAGAAATCCTCACAAGCATCTGAAGGTGATATTGCCCGAGCTAACAGACTGATTCAGGGCACCTCCACCCTGTCGGAGAGAGGGAGCAGGGCGAGGACGAGAGCATGAACACGCATAGAAAGAAGTGTTTGATTCTATCCAGCTGAGCTAGGCAGGAGTGTGTGAGCTCATACAACCCCGGGACACAGCTAATTACGCAGACACGTCCTACTGGATATTTCACTCACTGGTTCACTGTGAGGAAAAGCAACCGACGGAAAATGGAGCACCGCAACTGGATGCAGGCCATGCATGCTAAATCATCTAATCGCGTTGTGGATTTAATATCATATTATGCAAATGTAATAGCCTATCTTCAGATTAATTACAATAAAGCTCTGTGCTGCTGCGGCAGAAATGGCTTCCCCCACCACGACAATGGTCAAAAGCGCAGCGAGCCGCTGGTCCTCAGGCCTTTTTCACCCAAACCGAGACAGTCACACCTGCTTATAAATGGGACTTTTGTCTGAAAAGGTAATGAATGACTAAAGGAGGACGGGGAACGGCTGATGGAAAGAATGTGCAAATGGGCGGAAATCAAGAAGACAAGACAGAAGACAGGGAAGGAAGTGAGAGAGAGGAGATGTAGCCTGGGAGAAAAGCATAACACTGAAGTGTGAAATGATGGTCTGCATCATCTGCTTCACTGGTCTACTTTCATGTGGAGCTCAACCAATCCCGGGGTGTTACGAGGATTTATAAATGTGGAATAATCAGGCGCTCTTTTTTTTTTTTTTATTCTGTAATGCTTTTATTCGTAAATATTTCAGAATAACCAGGTCTGAGTGATGCTACTGGAAAAAAGTAATGCGACCAACAGGCCATGTTAATTTTTTTTTTAAACTGAAAACAAACACATCTGTATTCAATTTGAACTTCAAATTCAGTGAAATGAGCCATTACAATTGCACTACCACTATCATTATTTTTTGTTGGTTGTTAAAAAATGATTTATTATCCTGTTATATCCACTTAAGTTTTTGTATTAATCAATAAAAAACAAACAAACACTGACAAGCATTCATTTATTTTCCAAATAATTGTAACCACAACATGTTTTGGAGATGATGCAGAATAACTGTCATTTGCAGACAACATACCGGTCCAAAAGATTTATTGGTGTAGCTGTGAATTATAAATGCTGCCATTAAAACACGGCTGCTTCAGTTTATTGCTCCAATGATCTCAGCATCATCAAATACACTCCCCGACACCTGCATTCATATGATGACCCGACATCAGCGGCTAATATGGCTAAGAAGACGCTGCCGCAGACTCTGCTTATTTACAGATGAGTGCACAATTGAAACATTTCACCTGCATGGAAATATTGTAATAATTCATTTTTCATTAGGGGCTATAGCTTGGCTTTAAACTGACCAGGGTTCCAGGCCACAAGGACCCTCATTATTAAGAAGTATCACAGATGACCATCCAAGCCGACAAACAGAAGACAGACAGGCACACATTCCGCTGCAATGTACAAATGTCAACATCTCCATACTTCAGCAGCAAGAACGCCACGGGGATGCTAACTGGCAGAAATCGCTTAGGCATTCAAGCCGGGGATGAGCTGCAGCCGCTGACGCGCCCGGTCACCGAGCACCATGCCACCGCACCGTTTTCAGCCTTGCGCGAGCAAACAGGTGAAACATTCTCACGTGGCGCAGCAAACTACTGAGGAGGGAATTGATTCGTAGTTCGACGGCCTTGCCGCGAGGCTGGGCCCTGCGGTGTCGCGGAATCCATTTCCCTGGCAGCAATACTCCCCTCTCAGAGAGGAACAGTTGCACACACACACACACACACACACACACACAGCTTTTTCGATCCCAAAGTCAAATGAAATGACTTTCCACTGTTTATTGTCTCGCGAGCCACAGACGGAAATGATGATGACAAAGAGGGACTCCCAGGAGGGCTCTGATGAGTTTGGCTCGTGGGCAGGTCATCTCTCGACCCCGCTCCCTCATCTCCTCTCTGACTCAGATGTCAAAGAGTCACCCTCCAGCCGTCTGACTTGATCCCTCCTCTTTTATTTCATTTATATTGTCTCACTGCCCTTTATTAACGAGATGCTCTGCAGTCTGGACATCAAACTGATCACGTCAACTCAGTAATTTACAGTATTGGCTCATGAGAACAGATTGAATTATTTCTGCCCTCCTGTAACCATTTTCAATACTGTGAGATTGCAAATATTTACGGTTTACTAGAACTCTTAAATGACTGATTTATCGAATATCCCGCGAGACCATGATTGCACGCTACAGTAACTGCAATTCAGGGTTGAGGTTTCTAAAAAAAGTCATCTGTGTGTGGGCCGGGCACCTCACAATTCATGGATGAGAGACTGCTGTGTATTCAAAAAAAAAAACAAAAAAAAAAAACTGTTCTTACTGAATTTATTAAAAATGCATTGCCTGAGGAGAAAGTAAATCCTGGTAAAGGATGCTTTAAAACCTGCATGTGCCTCAATGAGAGCTTCATTGAAACAGTGCAAATGGAGTAACATGATGTTACTGTGCAAAATCCATCCGTTCATTATTTATTAGTTCAAATACCTGATCCAAACACACGGCTGCATTTTGCAATCACAAGAAGAAAAACCACATCCAGCATGATCACGACCTCTTATAAAGCCGTGTGCAATGCAGGCATCCGTGAATATGTTCAGTCCCTGCAAACACAAGAGACTAAATCATATTTCTACATTCTCTCTCGATTAATACGCTCATCATATGCATTTAGTGTAGTGCTCTTGTCAGGTAATTAATTGATAAGGTGAACATCAAAATGATCTTTTTGAATGACTTGATTAAAAAAAAAATATCAGGCTACAGCTTCTCAAAAGCGGAACTTCATTTATCCTAAAGTGAAAAATCTGCTGTTCTGGTCTGCAGTAAATTTTAAGATGAACAAATTTAAACTGTCGACAAAACCGTAAGAGGCACTGACAGGAAAAAAGGGACAGTAAATTCACATCAAACATGATTCCTAGAGGAAGCCCCCATTCGGTGTAACGGAAAAGTCTTGTTTCCTGGCAATGGCAAGAGATTACGTGCAGCTCGCTGACACCACAAAACCCAACAGTCTTCCCGTCTCTCACTTCGCAAACCCTGCAGCAACTTGCTAAGTTGGTCGCTCCACAGCCTTCAGTCACACTGAGAGACACTGAGGCCTGACAGCCTGAGCAGACAGATGAGGGGAGGGGAGGGAGGGTTGCAAAGCAAGGGAGGGGGAGAATTAGAGGAAGGGAGTTGAAAACGGTCATCTGCAGTCACATCATATCACAGTGACAGAGATATTTTTTGAACAATGGCGCTACGATGGAACTCTTGGTCTGGCTTCTGCGTATGTATCCTCCAGACTCTTATAGTACCTGGTTATAAACACCGCAATGGTGAGACGTGTAGTTTTCATGGTAGAACTGAGCAAGGCCGTGAATACAAGCAGGTGATGATGAGAAGCTGCAGTCACCATGGGACAAAAGACCACTGGTGTGCACTCGCATATCCTCTTTTGAACAGACATCGCAGCACACCGACAAGCCGCGACTAAACTGCAGTTCCCTCTTCATAATCTGAGTGGTAACCAGGTCACTAGAACAGGAGCTCTGAGCCACGGGAGCTCCCACTAACACAGAGCGAGTAAGGACACGGAGCCACTGTTACTGACATTTGGGAGAGCAGATGTTACACTCACTTGTTCCGGTACTGCATCCTTTTGTTACAGTCTCGGTAACTCCTGAGGAGACCGCGGGCCGCTAAGTGCACCACTACGGTCACCGAATGATTGGTTGGCTTGGTTCAAGTGCAGCCAGTTTTTCCTTCCGCCGCTCTGATACGGACAAACAGGGGAGAGCGCGTCGAGCGAAGTCGCGCGCTGGAGAGTCACACCGACGTTCTGGGAGTCTCTATTCGGCCTGGACCTGAATATTTGTCCCCGGTTTCATCGTATCTGTGTAGCAGTTACTCACATGGCACCGGTGAGGTAAAGAAACGGACTCATGGTGCGAAATTGCTGCTCAACAAGTGTCAATCCAGCTAAAACAATAGATGGACAGATGTGGACCCCAGACACCTAAAAGGTCATGTAAAAACATAGGCATTCCCCAAAAAGAATCTGGCAGCAGTGGCGATTTAAAATGGTGGCTGCTGATGGCAGGGGAGCCACAACCCCTATTACTATCATTGCTTCAGTGCCCCCCAAAAAAATGATAATTTGGACAGTTCTTTGTCACAGTAAAGGTTCGTGGAGCTGACAGAAGCGTAACAGTTCTCCGTGGGTTCGCTGTGAGTAACGGCCCTTTTTTCAAGCAGTCATGCAATCCATTGTGAATACAGCTGCCGTAAATAATACATGGCTCCATCCTGTGCAAAGACACGGCATTTTAAGAGCCACGTTTGGACAGACTACCAAAAAAGCCACTTCCAGAGCCTGCGGTAAAAGAGTGCTAAAAAGGCGAGCGTTGTCAGCAGATACCAGGCCCAAGGATACGCATGCATGCCGCTCCTCTGTTTAAACATCTTAAGACAGGCTCGACCCCGAGGTGAAGCCTGCAACCTGCTTTCTATCTGTCACATGTGTCCATTAAATTAATAACTTCTATCACTTGCTCCCGCATTCTCCGTCCTTGACAAAACCCCATCAAGCAGCCAGCCCGCCATGAACAAAGCCTTTTGTAAGGTGAGAAAACGGCCCTACTTCTTCGGGGCAAAGTCTTGACTGGTCTTTTTGATCCAAAAGGTAAACAATAGGTCGCATTACCTTACTAATCCATTTTGAGAGACGGTGCACTTTTCATTCTCTTTTCATATCTTTTTACAAAGTTAAGTATTATTTACTAAAGCACATTTAGGCGAGAGACAACAGCGGGGTAATTTTGCACTTTCCTTACTCTGGAAAGTAAGAAGAGACATTAGATTGGCCAAAGGGCTGAAGCATTCATTCAAGAGCTAGAGTGAAGCTATGAAACATGTTATACAAGGTTTTGCTTTTGTGAAACAGTGCAGAGATGAGGTGTCATTTCATCCACTGAGGGTGAGGTAATGGCTGATAATGGCTCGATGTTTCGAGCAGGCACCAAAGACGGTTTCCATGGATCAGTTTGCATACTTGATTCGTTCTAGCCAGGGAAGATACTGAAGGTTAAAGACCACAAATGCAAACAAGCACACCTGGAATGGTTCCCTTTTTTTTTTTTAATTCTTGCCAGTAAGCAATTCAAGTGTCAAATGCACTCTCCGGTCGCCACTTTACAACTGCTTGATTTTTAGAGAGTCCCCTGATTTTAACCGCTGACTTCATCGGAAGCCGCCCGCTAGAATGGAAGTTATTGTAAGAGAAGCTTTCACTGCACTAACACCACTTCTTTGCAGTGAAAAGACAGAACTAGCAGCCTCTTTGTCTCCAAAAGCCCACAAACCGGATCGCACGCTGCCACCGAATCGCAACAAACTATCTCAGCCTCTTTTGCATGTCCGTACACACACACACACACACACACACATAGACACACAGACAGGACCCGCCCTTTTTTTGGGGTCAGTTATTCTAGCACCATCCGCAGAATCCCCCGGTGCCTGCTTTTCTCTGAGGCTTTGTGAAGTGCTGATGGTCAGCATGCTCCTGGCTATGCCTCCCTCATATCCGCACCACTCCAGCCAGCCCATGGGAGCTTTTGTCCTTGGTTGTTGTTTACCCCTGGGATAGCGCTGAAATGGCAGGGGGTGTTCAAGGGCACAAGGTGACATCTCCGGCAATAAAAGATGTGGCCACAGGTCAAGTGGGAACGCAGCAAAGGTGGATTAGCTCCTTTGAAAATGCATCGGAGGTGCATCTGATGTTTACTTCATTATTCATTAACCCAGTGATTATTTTCTCAGTGCAACAGTTATTAAGGGTTGCGTCAGCAGCCAGACAAAATGTCGAGGCAAAAACGGCTAAACGCAAAAGCAACCCTTCACCAGTGCCAAGCTGGAAATTGGTCAGGTTTTGCATTTACGCTTGAAAAATGCAACATTTGTTTATTAGGGTCGCAGCACGGTGAAGTGTCCCGGCCAAGGGCACTCTGACGTGAAACGTCATTGTGTTTGAGCCATGGGGCAATAAAATCCAGCTGCGAGCGACCCAAAGTAAACCACGGAGGATTTATTTTTTTCAAGAATAAGACAAATGTTAACTGCTTTTGAGACGTCAAACAATTGTCAGTTTAAGCTGTTTTTTATCTGCCTTAAGGAATCCAGCCGTTTAGCACTTTCACATAGTTGCCTAAATATGTCTCAGTAATGTAATAACTACATTAACTACTCGTGTGTGTATGTGTGGGTGTGTGTGTAGTCTACATACACTGTAAAGGATGTAAACGGTGTGAGAATACTTAAAGCATGATATTGCTTTATCATGCAAATACGTGCATGCACATTTGAATCATGACAATACGTCTGTAAGCTTTTATAGCCACCAATTATGTCACAAAAGAATGCTGAAAATATTATGGGATCCTAGTTTTCGAATACAATGAAGAAGGCTAAACTACGTATATCAGAATATGTATGTACATACAGTAAGCGCCTCCTGTGTTAATCAGAGATTATATTTAACAATGGATTCTTGTACCCCCACATAGACTGATATCTAGACACAAGAGCTGACCCTTGTTCGTGACCTTCCACCCAACCTGGGCACATCGGGCAGTACAAGGCTTTAATGATCAGACATTTGAAAATCAAGCTTTTGACATGTGTCAGATGTGACAGTCAGCGCCTTTACATACACAGCTTGATGGAGGTGTGCTCAAAATTTTGCTTTTGGCGTCTAGTCAGACGTCTGTCCTTGTCCCGGTTTACATGCGGCTGAGAAACAGGAATTAAGTGAAGGGAGCGTGTCGTCCTCCTCAGGCGGCAGACCGGCATTTTCCAACAACAGCAAGACGGATAATCGTGCAGCTTCGTTCATCTCGTGCGTGATGTACGCGTTCGCTCGTGGTGGCTCGAGAGGCAGACAAGAACGGCGTATGCTGTCGGACGGTTACGACAACGGCATGCCTTCGATTCTACACTTTGTGCCGTCGCTACTGACCCGGAACTCTCGTTCCGGGTTAGACGCGGGTTGGGAGCGCAGACTGGTGGGAGAGGGTCGTCATGAGAGTTTTCAGACACGCGGGGAGCATGCGCACATGCACTGTCCGGTTTAACTCTAATCAAAGCATATACATGCCAGGGAAAATCGAATTCCGCCTCGCATCATCTGGGTGTCTTGATTGGAGTTTGAGAACTCCAACATGAGCGGGAGTAACGCGTTAACGTGCACTTCTGTTGTCCAGCTATATTCAGATTAAGGCATTAAGGATTTTTTTTTTCCCAAGTGTCATGTAAACGTACTGAGTGACTCCTGTAAGAAAGAAGAGCGAGCTGAAGGCCTGCCCTCCCCCATAATCAAGGTGTAACCCTGATACCGTCAATTCCCAGGCATCTCACAGTACTCGCCGGTCACACAAACAGGTTCTGAATACTCAATGACAAAGACTACATTGTTGTCATTTCCTATTCCTCCCTCTCTTTTTCCTTTTTCGGGGAATGTAAACAGACCTGACTTTTCATAATTGAATCTCCCCCGCTTTGCTCGAGGCACATTTACAGTGATCACTTCTTGAGAAAAATGGAAGGGCGGGGCGACTCGGATAAGTCACACCAGTGGTGTGAAAAAAGGCCTGTCAACACAAGCGGCTGCATTCATCTCGTTGCGGGGAGGGGAAAATGTACAGTAGCAAAACGAAGATTAGATTTTACGCTAAAAATGCAACAAAACGCTGACATTTTGCAAAGTGAGGATCACATATTGTATTCAAAATATTCGAATAATCAACATCTAGATGATTCAACCACTTGAAGCACTGCATAATGAGCCAAGAGTCTGTGATTAAAAAAATGATTACACAAACAGAGCTCCGGACTCATCCAAGTGCAACCAGTCGAAAGCCATTCCTGATAGCTGCCATTACAATTCGCTTCATCTAACATCTAATTATGCCGCTGTGAAATTAGGAAAATTGCACACATTTTGCCAACCATACAAACCAGTTTATCGGGCCGGTGGGTGTGTGTGCGAGTGTGCGTTTGTGTGTGAGCGCGTGTCTCGCCTGTCTAAGGCCATCTCATCAGAAGCTGTGGGCTCAGCCGGGGCAGAAGGCCATGCTGGCTCAGTCCATAAGGATGCGTGTGTGTGCACGTGTGCGTGCGTGTGTGTGTGCGTGTGCGTGTTTGTGTTTGGTTGCGTGTGTGGAGGGGACAGGCGTCAGACAGGGAGGCTGCAGAGGCCTACAGTGGCCCTATGACTCATCTGTTTGCAGGAGTCTGCCAGCAA
>CAAKHG010020942.1:0-19180 GCA_901007715.1 Dactylopterus volitans
CAATGGCAGCCGTCCCTCGGCGGCGGCGGCGGCGCTGCTGCCGCCCAGGGCGATCACAGTAGACTTTTAATCTGGTAAATCACTTGTGCAATCAGTGCAAATGATCCAGTTTAGAGTGACCAAGGTCTAAAGCCAGACTCTGCCCCGACTGCCTCGCAACAACACCTGGTAGGGGCGGAGGGGAGGGGTGGGAGGAGTTTCTAGTAAACACAAGGACTAAAAAAATCTTTTGGCCCTCTGGATTTCAAAAGAAAACCATCCTTTCTGGCGTAAAGGGAAGTAAAACACTACATAAATGGAAGAAAATAATGTTCAACGTTCAGTCTGGTTTTTCTTTTTTCTTTTGTCCTGTTTTCAACAAGGTGGCAAGATTTTGGAAAAAAAAAAGAGGCAAATACTGAAGTGACTGACTTAGATCCAGAATTAAAAAGGGTGCTTTTTTTTTTTATTATTCTTAGAAAATAAAAATCCAAAAACCTGTCAGCAACCTTCTGTAGATGTTAACCAAATAATCTCTCTTTTCCTGTTTTTATAATCTTGATTTTGGGCACTAAAGTTGTCTAAAAACAATAATAAAAACAAAAACAAAAAAACAAAATCAAATAACTGCACAGGTGAGTCCGTAAATCACCGCCGACCCACCTAGATCTCTAAACGTGTGCAAACTCATCCTCGTGTCAACAAGACGGGTCTGGCAAGGAGTCGCGTTCTCTCCCTCTCTCGCCGCAGAACTCGTCTGTGACGGGCTTCGGACCTTTATGCGGCTGCAAGAAAAGACGGAGGGCATCCTAAACCCACGTCGCCGCGCTACGCCGCCTTTAATTTTGCCTCTTTTGTCAATTAGATCTCCATATTTTCTAATTCAAAATATACAATATTAACAGGTTTCTGTACATTCCGTCGCTGAAAAATCATTGACGCATAATCTCTGCATTTCGCCAGACTTCCACCTCTATCTATAATCTCTCTATAATCCTTCTTTTTTTCCATAGATTTATATGGTAATACATATATTGGTAAATATTTTCTTTTCTTTCACTTGGTCGTAAGAGCTCTTCAGAAGAGGAGGAGAGTTGGGGGTGGGGGTTAAGACCACGCCGGGCTCAGGAGGGGAGGGAAATGGCGGTGGAGGGAAGCGCGGAGGTCAGAGGTCAGAACGTGACACTGTGGGGGGGGGCAACCAGGGGGTGAGACCGAGCGGGGTGTCAGACCGGGGGAGGTCGCAGGGGCATGGCAGCGGAGATCACAGCATCACCGCCCACCCACCCGCCGACACATTCAGCCGTCACCCGGCGGGAGGAGGCTCCTCCTCCTCGCGCTCGGGTCACTTCAGTTTTTTTTTTTTTTTAAGGGTTCATGTTGCCCGGAGACTCGCGGCGACAACATACAAATACATTAAGGTTTTAAACACCTTGCTGCTGCTGCCGCTGGTGTACAGTCAGCTGAGTTAATACTGATAAGTGAGTTATTTGTTGAAACTTTTTTTTTTTTTTTTTTAATTTTAAAACGCTAATCCCACTTTCATCAAACCTATGGTGGTGCATGCGCTCACCAGCGACCCGAGGGGCCTCTTGCTGTTCTGACTGGGAATTAAAAAAAAAAAAAAAAATGTGGATGTGAATGTGTGGGGGGTGAAGGCCGGCGCCAGAGCGCGAGTAACGGCGCGAAATCGGGGTGACGCTCTGTTCGCGCAGTTGTTGAGGTAGGCCGGCGGGCGCGGTCCCCCCCCCACTCCCTCCCGCACCTCCCCGTTTGTCCGGCGCGTCATGCGCGCCGACGCGGCGCCAATTCAGACCGCGGAGTCACGACTGAACGAGCGGAGGATGAGCGGCGCTTTGGGAGCTGCTGGCGCGGCTTTGGAAGTGTCGCAGTCGTGAGGCCGGCGGAAACCCAAAAGCCCGACCAATAATGCTCAAACACACACACACACATAGGAAATGACTGCTTTTGTACTTGCGAATGTGCTTGGCCTCAAAATAGCAACTGGACTTCCGCTGACGTCTCTGGCACAATCTCTTTGAAGACATAACGCAGCACGTTGGCGTGAAACCATCCGACTCTGCACCTTCATGTTTGGCATTTTTTGCGACTCCCCGGTATACGATTACCCTTAAAAAGCACGTTAAATACGCAGGCTGTCCCTTTAAAAAACAAAACCAAAAACGCTACGCCTGGCGCGTTTAAGTTAAAGGTCGTAGGCGTCAGACCGCAAACTGTCACTGCACTTCTACCTCTTTACGCTCCACTCGTCTTCTGCTCCGTCGTTCGTCGACCTGAAGTCGGAAACCTCCGCGTTAACCTTCCTCGATCCATCTGCGCGAAAAACAAATAAATCTCTTAAAACCTTTCTGTCAGTTCTGCTGTTTGTCTGTGCTTCGCTTCTGCGGGGGGGCGTCTGTCAGTCTAAAAAAAACAACAAAAAAAAACGCCTTATTGTGCAGCCGCAATATCAGCAAGCGCCACCGCAGACACGACTCGGTAAACGGCTCCACGGTGGACGAGAACGCGCTACTCTGTAACTATGGCAACACGGACTAACATGGCAAACGACAAAACAAAATAAAACGGCACGATAAGCGCTCTGTAAAAATGACACTATTGCACTCTGGCATACTGTGTGCGGCGCGCGGCCATCTTGGATCATCTGGGCGGGGTTTTGGGTTCCCGCGGCCTCGCCGGTGGCGATGGGAGGGGCCGCTGGGCCGACGCAAGCCCAGTGCATCTTGGTACATCGAGCTTCGTACTGTGGGTGTGTGCAAGCGCGCGAGCGTGAGACCAGTGCTAACTCGGTTTGGTGTTAAGACGATTACTTTGCCGACTGTGTGTGTGCGTGGGTTGGTGAGTGTGTGTGTGTGTGTGTGTGTTCTAGGTGTATGACAGGTGGGATCCGTTGGAGATTTGAGAGGTGATGCTGGCGCTCCTGCTCATGCCCTGTTCACTCCTCCCCCCTGATGACGTCCTCCTCATAGCCTGTGGGCTGTTCCTCACCCCACCCGCGCCTCCCCCGCTCCCCCTCTGACTCCCTCCTCCGGGGTGGTGGAGGCTCCAAGGCGGCGGGCCCCCAGCCAGCATCGGGTGGCCCCAGGGCTGCTGCGAGCTGGAGCCCCCCTGGTGGTGGTGGTGACTATGGTGTCCGCCTCCTCCACCTCCGCCGGGCCAATGGCCTCCCCCCTGAGCGCCCTGGCCTCCCCCCCCCCAGCCTCCCTGGGGATCAGGAGCCAGGTTGGTGAGCACCATGTTGCTGAAGCCCAGCCGCATGGACTCGGAGTCGAAAGCCTCGATCTCCCGGGCCTGGCGCTCCAGCAAGGAGCGGATGCGCTCCAGGCGCTCGTTCTGCAGGGCCAGCATTTCCTCCTCAATCTGTACAGAAGAAAGACAAAAAA
Source organism: Dactylopterus volitans (assembly GCA_901007715.1). Lineage (NCBI taxonomy): Eukaryota > Metazoa > Chordata > Actinopteri > Syngnathiformes > Dactylopteridae > Dactylopterus > Dactylopterus volitans. Next base: position 3,384 of record CAAKHG010020942.1, read on the forward strand.
AAAAAAAAAAAAGACAAATCTGTGAAACGCAAAGGACAAAAAACAAAAATACGGAGCGAGAACATTCAGAGAACATCCGTCCCTTGAAAAGAGACCGAGGACGTGGTTACCTTCTGCTCCAGCAGAGCCCTCCGCAGCGAGACCCGCTGCTCCAGCTCCCTCCGCTCCTTGTCGTGCTGGGCGTCCGTTTGCATCTTGATCTTGCTCTGGTAGGCGTTGAGCAGCTCCAGCTCCTGCTGCAGCTGCATCCTCAGGACCTGACACTCCCCCTCCTGAGCCTCGTCCAGCCGCAGCTGAAGGAAAACGCCGGCAGAGAAAAGTCGTTTGCGGAGAGGCCAAATTGGGACGGATGATTCTTTCCTCATAATGACATGAGCTGAACACAGGCGACTGTGAACGATGTTTGCCGAGAGTGCTTATGTGAGACCCCGTGACAACAAATGAGCAAACAAATGCATAAACTGTTACATAAAAGAAGAGTATAAAACTTTTGCTTTCATGATTAAAGGTTTTTAAAGACTTTTGAGGGACCAATTTGTGTATATTCAAGGAGTTGAACTTTGGGCAAATGTTTGCGTATCAAAAGTTAAAATTCTTGTTTGGATTCTTTTTGTCATTAACGTGTTTTTAAATGAGAAAGTTCCTGATTTCAGTCATAATGTAACTAAATTTTACAATGAAAACTTCTCGCATATTTTGTTAAGGCTGCTTCATTCATTTTCGGGTCTGGTGTCACGGATCCGCTGACGTTTTGCCGTCAGTTTTCAAAACACGACAAAATGGGGAGATTTTCAAGTGGGTCCTCCAGATGACGCCCCAGACCTTCTGGGCCTTCTCCGATGGTACTCACGGCCTGCGTGGAGAGCATCTCGTTGATGGAGTGGTCGTACTGCTCGGCCAGGATGGCCAGCTTCCTGGTCTGCTCTTCCTTCAGCCTCTTCAGCACAGCCTTGTGGTCGGACTTGGGCGTGCTCTCCAGCAGATGGTTCCTGAGGGCCTTGTACTGCCTGGTCTGGGTTTTACAGGTCTCCTGGAACTGCTTCTTAATCTGGAGCTCCTTAGACTGAGGGGTGCAGATGTTAGATGCTAAGACACTTAACCACTATGAGTGCTGTGTGAATGGGAGGGCGGGGTTTATCGTAGGATCAGTTACTACAGGCGTCTCTGTACCTTGAGGCTCTTGGGCTGCTGCCGGACCTCCATGACATGCTTCCGCCTCAGCTCCCTCTCCCTCCTCTTGTTGTACTCGAGCTGGTTGGTGAGCTCCGTCTGGTGCTGGGTCCGGATCAGCTCCGCCCGCGCCTTCTGGATGGTCCCGAGGTGCCGGAACTCCAGTTCTTGCATCGACTCGTGATGCCTGAGCAGCATGGCGTGCTCCAGGTCCTTCTGCGTCTGCCGTTTGTTCAGCTCCTGTAGAAGGGTGCGCAGCGAGTGGTCAGATAAATGCATCACAATCAAACAACAGAGGGAAGAAGGTGGTTGCTGAGACTCTGAGTACCTCTCTGGCCAGATCCTGCTCCACATTGTGCCTGGCAATGAGGATCCTGCGTTTGAACCGCCGGCATTCAAGCTCCAGGTACTGCCTCTGTCTCCTCAGCAGGTTGGCCTCCTCCTCAGCCTGGGAATGGACATCACGCCGCATTACAATCATTCAATACCACTGAGACACCAGGACCCTGCTGAGATGTGCATTAACGCGTCTTTGGTGGTCTCATCACAAATGGTCAGTTGAGGTGAGTGGAGATGCATTCCAACACAGGTGTGTTATTACAAACTTGGAGTGGTCCACCTCTGAGGTTACACCAATCAGACATAACATTGTGACCACCTGCCTAACATTGTGTCGGATTCCACTTTTGATGGCTCCTGACCACTGCAGACCAGGAACACCCCACAGGAGCTGCAGTTCTGGAGATGTTCTGATCCTGTCGTCTGGCCATCACAGTTTGACACTTGTCAAAGTTGCTAAAATCCTTACGCTTGACTGTTTTTTTTCTGCTTCCCACACATCAAGATATCCCACCCACTGACAGGTGCCATGGTAACCAGATAATCAGTGTTATTCACTTCACCCGTCAGTGGTCATAATGTTATGGCTGATCACTGTATGTTAGGACCTGGACATGGCAGTTCAAGAGTTTTGGGACAATGATCCAGGATGCTGAGTGTTTTGGAGAAATCAACATTACCACGAAGGCCACAGTTCCTTTTGAATGTGTAAATTAATTGCAATGTTTGTGTGAAATCTTTTTCTTAAAGTCTGCCTTTTATCCTGAAAATCCTGACCTGGAAGTGCTGGATGTTCTCCTTCTGCTTGGACAGCCACTCTTGCTTCTCCTTCTTCGGAGTCGACTGGTTCTCACTCAGTTCCTGCCACACAAGCGGCGGAGTGGAGATATTACAGCAGTTTGGCATCACCAGTCGGTGTGTTTGTGTTCAAAACACACATTTATGGACAAAATCATGAATACCTACTGGTGAAAGTGTGTGTGCTTTAGGTGGGTTACCTCTTTGAGCTGCTCCTTGCGGAGTTTATACTCCCTCTTCTGTGACTCCAGGAAGCTGCTGAGCTCCTTCTTCTGTTGCACCTGGATGTGCTGCTGGAACTTCTTCTCATCGTTGGTGAACGTTTTGAGCTACAGCAAGAAAAAAAAAGATACCGTGTAAGTGATTTAAAGTCACCTCAGATTCAGTTGTAGCAAGTTGTGGCTCCTGGGAAGGATACACAGTTCCGCTTTGCTTGATTCCTCTGTGTCTACATACGTCTTTCTCCAGGGCCGCCTGGTGTTTTTTGAGCAGCTTCTCCATCTCCTGGGTGAAATTGTTCCTCTGACTCTCCAGCTCTTTGTCCAGCCTCAGCCTGTGCTCGTCCATCTCCCCTTTCAGCTTGTTCTCCAGGGCCATCAGGTGCTTCTGATGCTGCCGCCTCATGCGCTTGTAGCCGGACATCTGCTCCCGCAGCTCAGAGTCCTGCTCGTGTTCCTGCATCTCCCGAGTCACCTGCGAGCGTCAAAATTCGTTGACGTGAACGGTCCGATGGAGCACGGCGGTCGACGTTGACAGGTGCGATGCCGGCGACCGCGCGCGCGCGTGTGTGTTCTCACCAGAGATGCCGTGCGTATGGTGGCAAAGTGCTCTCTGTTGCGGTAGTGCTTCCTCGGGACCTGAGCTGGCGTCGCCTGGGGCTCAGAGGGCTGACTGCTGGCTGCCTGCTCCCCAGAGAAACTCTCCTCTTCCTCCTGGAGACATCAGGTGGCAGCGATAATGTATTAGTTTGCTACAGAATTTAGCAACGCACATTCAGAGAAGAGGCGCTGGAAGCATGTGAGGGTTTAGGACACAGCGAGAATGTTGCAGTATTGAAGTAAAAGGACAGAAAACGGGATTTTCCTCAAGATAAACTTGTTTCACAAGAAGAAATTACAGCTCCTAATCACAGAAAGATTATTCATCATTTTTTATATTAAAATTGATTTAAGGAAATCTTAATTCCAAGAAGAAAATAGACAAACAAAAAAACTGCACGTCATAAACGTTATTGAGCTTTCTTTTAAACATAATTCCAAAAAAAACATCAATGATATGAAATGATGTGTGACCAAAAATATATATGACTGAGGGCTGAGGCTTTTTCCTGCAAATGTAACTTGAAGGTATCCTGATGTGACTCGCATGCTACAACTAACACTGGGGTAACGCTGGTCCTCTGGTTGTCGCTGAGGGGGCGGAGCATGTCCACACGCTCTAAGGTGAGACGCCGCCGCCTACTTGTGACCGTCAGTCCAGCAGCTGCAAACGGCCACTCTGATTGGACCCGATCTTTCCATTTCTACGACAGCTGAGTGTTCAGATTTTTCTGTCCGCTAAACATAGCTCCGCCCCCCCTCCATCTGACCGCTGCAATGTAGGGAAATTCTTCGCACGGCCTCAAGACAACCTAACTCCATGTGATTGAAAAGGACCGGTTATCGATTATAGATTAATATCTATAAATTCCTACACCAAAGTGCGACAGACATTACACCTGCTGACCTCTGAACTCATTTATCAGACAAACACCCTCTCAAAATGAACATCATTTGCAGAAGATCAGGGTCATCCACTTATGAAAATGGGTTCTTTTTTTTTCTCTATTTGTCCTCATATCCATCAGTATAAAAGTCCACTCATGCATAGACCTGCACGATGGCGGGCAGACAGAGGAGAGGAGAGATTACATGTCTTCCACATCAACTGACAGCAAGCCAAAATGAAGATCTCCATCGCCCCCTGGTGGCTGGCTGAAATATAGGAAATAAATACCTTCCCCTCCGTGTTAATGGATGGGATTTGGCCCAAACTTGAACAGTAATTGTCATATAAATTTGTCCTGAAGATGGTTTCTGTCATTCGAGGAAGTTCTTATCACAGTGATGTACAGTAGGTTCGTTTTTCCTTTTTTTATTTTTTATTTTTAAATTTTAATGACTTTATGCTATAAAAAAGGGGGCATGATGTCACATTTGTCAGCTGCTCTGAGTGAAATGCCGGAAGCCAGAGAGGCATTTATGGACATCTGCTTGGGAGTTGATGATTCCCATGATCGCTGATCCATTTCTGGATTTCCAGACTCTGACTCAAAATGACATCACCGACATAAGATGGCAGCGCTCTTTTCCGGCCCAACGCGGAACCATGTCAGCACAGAGGGGAGCGACTTGTCCCGACTACATTACAAGTCTCTGCTGTCCTGGAATCTGAACATGACTAACGTTGACATACATCACGAGCTGAATCAGACGGTAAACGCGTGGCCGCACCCACCGGTTTGAGGTGTATGACGGAGCTGTTGGACATGACGGTGTGGTCTCCCTCCATCAGGTCCAGCTCGCTGCGGCTGTCCTGGGCCGCCTCGTTCAGGCTGTTGACGGAGCTGCTCTGGGAGCTGGCGCTGATGGACATGCTGGGGATGGACTGGTTGCTGCCGACGCTGTTCACCGTTCCCGTCCGACCGCCGCCGGGCTCCAGCTCCTGGAGGTGGAGAGGGAAGGAGGCAACGGAGAGAGAGACGGAGAGAGACAGAGAGGGGAAAAAAAGAGACCAAGAGACACAGAGGACAAAGACATGCATGCAAACCCATACATGCCTGGTTATTCTCTCTGCACGGTGGAACGCCATGAAAGTGGCAGGTGTATTTTCTGTGCGCCGTGTTTTAGCGTTGTTCCTAGCAAACAAACATCCACGCACCTCGTCTCCGTCCTGGGCTTCCGCCGTGGGTCCGTTGTGGGCCTCCTGGAGGAGAATCTTCTTCATCTTGCGGTACTGCAGGTTGTCCAGTTCTCGAACTGCATCCTTGGTCCTCTGGATGAGATCCATCAGCACCGAGTCGGGACGCTCACGCTGCAGAAACGCATGCTGGTGGGGGGGCGGGGGCATCGAGAGAGGATGGGTCACCATCACGACACACCAGAGGGACGGTGAAGAAAGAGCAAAGTGGAACGGCCGCAGGACAATGAACTTTACCTGAATACTACAAAAAGTGAGTGTATTCATCTTTGAAAAAGGAAATTTGGCAACCTTGTTTCTTACGTCCCCCAAACATGTTAAACACAAGCTAACACTGATTGGGGCATTCAAAGATGTACGTGCGTAAGAGTATGGTGGCAAACTTGATTGGAACTTTTAAGTGCTTCCTTAGCTTAATCGGTGTCCTCCTTTCTGGCTGTTCTTCATTTCATTCTGTGACTGTGTCACTATATGTTTTGTGTTATGCGAGTCCAATGTTTGCCATGTTGTTTACAGCCCTGTATCGCTGCAGGCTTGGCAATGGCTCCCTTAACAACAAGTTCTTGTTAGCTCAGTAAACCTTTATTTAGTCAGGTGATTCTCACTAACAATAAAGGAACACTGAATAATAATGGTAGGGTCATGAACAAGGACTGTAAGTTTCGCAACGCTTGGAAAACCTAAAATCTAACAGTTGTAATCTCACACCAAAAGTAAAGACTGAAAACCTGGAATTCTACTTTTTCCATAAGCACAGCAAAGCGCCATGTGATGTAAACTGCCGTCTACTCACTTTGATGGATGTCAAAATGAAATCCAAAATGTACCACAAGCACAGACGGGCACCTACAATAGTGTAAACACGGCAGGACTCAAACAGTTGGCTATTCATTTGTTAAAATTAAGATTTTTTTGTGTGTTGCTTTTAAGAATTTACATTAATTCATTCTTTCTTTCATGGCTGAGTGCTCACAGTGCAGGGACTCTGCAGGTATGTATTTATATGTGTGTAGGAGGAGCTAAATACACAGCAGATGCAGGGAAAAAAAAGAGAAAAAAAAAGCTTTCCGATAAGCATCCACAACCGTCTTTATTTTGGATCAAAATATCTGCGTGTTTTAAATGCACCAAACCTGAATCTGATGAAAGTGAAAGCGATTTGAATGCTGGCTGCTGAATGCAGGGAGGCGAATCAGGCACAGCAGCTGCACCAATCCTGCCCAAATATTTAGATACACACTGATCAAGCACGACATTATGGCCACTGCATGTTTATGATTGAATATAACTCAACAGCCCTGCAATAAATTCTCCCTTCGGGAGGAGTTTTGTGTTGAATTCTTAGTGAGTGTGTTTGAGAGAGGCGTTGACATATTCTAATGTTATTGAGACTGCAATTTGTGAGGCTGTTGAACTGTGCTGGGTTGTACTCAGAGGTGTCCCAAATATGTTGGCCATGCCACTCATATGCATCTGGGTGACAAAATATTAGGGACACCTCTCAGTATAACCCGGCACAGTTCGACAGCCTCACAAATTTACAGTTCGAATGAGCAATTTGTATTAAGTCTGTTGTTTTATGTTCTGCGGTAAACAAGCAGTGGTCATAATGTCATGCTTGATCTGCGAATACTGTTCATTACCACTGAAGCTCCAGATTCCAGAGAATGATACTCGGGACGACGGTAAAAACAGAACTGCATGTCTTTCCACATTTGCGAGCATATTTGAGACGAGCGTCACTCTCAAGCACGGCCAAAGGCGACGCCACGCAAAAAGGCAACAGCTGCAGTCGCGTCCAGTTGTGTTTTAAGAACAAGAGCCATGGCTGAACTTCATAAAAGGGAAGATTGTGTTTGCAGCGCAGCGATTCCACCCCCCCGAGGATAACTTCCATTAGCAACAGTGAGTCCATTAGCGGGCTAAGTGACAGCTGCTCAGTTACTTAAAGATGGACGCAGAAATCACATCTCCACACTAATTACATCTGTGTTCTGTCTACAAAACTGGGCCGTCCTTGTCTGTGCCTGCGTGCTAGTGTGTGTGTGTGTGTGTGTGTGTGTGTGTGTGAATCCGGAAGAAGAGGATTAGCAGATCAAAATAGATGCTTTGGGAACAGAACAAAGTGCAAACATGAGAGGGAGCTTTATTAAGAGAGGGTTTTGCCGGTCTCCATCTTAACACACTGACCCGGCTCGGGCTGTTTTAGAGGAGCACGGTCACTTACGCCCAGCATGTCGTCCGAGTGCGGTCTGTCCTGGGGGATTTTCTGAAGGCAAGAATCGATAAAGTTTCTGAAATAATCCGTCCTGAAAGCAGAGGGGACGAGATTACGGGTCAAAATGAAACAAAAAAAAAAAACGGCACCATCATCCTATCAGCTGCAAAAAATACACCCCTTGAGTGCTGTATAAAACCCGCTCGCGTCTGCAGCATATTAGTTGCAATTCTTGCACGAAGCCCATTTCACTATGTAAAAAAAAAAAAAACTAAAAAAAATATCCCGGCTTGAATTAAAGAGGACATTTTCGAGCACACTAACGCAGTTTTAAATGCATGTCCTGGGTGGCCAAAGGGCTGCCCGTTTTCATTTCCCCTCATCTAATCATACACCATTCATGTAGAACGCCTGCTATGATGACTGCACGACGTCCTTCGCCAGCGCGCATACCGATGCGGTTCAAGCCGGGCAAGCGTACGTGACGGAGCCCCGGAATACCAAAATAAGCCTCTTGATTACATAGTGCGGCTCGCGCGTGGTGATTTGAAGGTTTCTTCGGATGAGCGTTCACCCTCAGAACCTCGCGAGTGATGCGGCACTCAATGAAGTCGGCATCTGCGCCTCGCATCTCCTCTTTGGCTCGAAGCCCTTCGGTCACGCTCGCTCGGTCGACTCCGGTAAAACTGGCATCAATAGTGGCCCCTTTTCATTGCGTGCTAATGAGATATGAAAATCCTGGCATTTAATCACAGTAATGTTCATTAACAAAAGAGCCGGTGAGCCACAGTGATGTAATGCAGCACTTGTGGCTGGTGCATTTTCCTGACTTTTATAGCAGCCAAAGCTACAACCATTCACAATACATACATGTCCATAAACTGCGTGGATAAGTGTGTGTGTTTGTGTGTGTGTGACACCTCACCATTCACTGGACTGCAGTGTGGGGCTCTCGTTCTGTGCTATGTGGTATAAGGCACTCATTGCATTCATGTTAAACAGGGGAGGCTTCCTCTCCGCTGGAACAGAGACGACAACAGTTAGTCCACGTTCCTACTTATCAATTTACGGGCCTGTTACCACCATGAACGGAGATTTCATTGCCGTGTGTTAATCATAATTTGTCTGTCAGCAGGATTACGTAAAAACGACAGGGCCCATTTTCATGTGACTTGGTGGAGGACCCATAACAGGTGGAGGCTGTAAATCAAATATTTATCATTCTCCCTCATAATCAAAGAGAGCAGGCTTGTTTTCGTGTATTTGGTCGACCATAATTCATGTAAATGGGATGAAGCCAGAGATCAAAAACGGTTCTGGGCATGACCCAGTACGGTTCAAAAGCACCACAGATTACAGCCTCCAAAAACTACTATTAAAACAAATCAAGATGTCTCAGAATGATCCGATAAAAACTGAACATCACAGTCCCCATGATGGGGGGGTTCTTGCAGAGCTGCTTTATTGTAACGCATCGGCCTAATCTAGTTGGTAAGTGTTACACGTGAGATTTTGACTGATTTTTTGAATAAAATGTGATTCGGCTGCAGATGTTCTTCAGCAGATGTGGCACGCACGCAGGAACACTTACCTAATTCTATACAGGTGATTCCTAATGACCAGACATCCACCTTCCCATCATACTGGCCCTCATCCATGGCCAGAATCACTTCCGGGGCCATCCTGGACGGAGCACAAAGACCCGGAGGCAATTTAATGAGGAAATAAACAGCAAAAACAAAAAGAAAAACGACGCACCGATAACTGCTTCATCCGTCATGGAACTCTGTGCTGCTCAGGGAATTTACCAGCCTAAATGTTTTTTTTTTTAATTGAGCAATCGACTGATGTATTGACCATCATTGTATTGTAATACAATACAGTTCTATGTTTGCTGTCACAACCGCAGGATCACAGTATATCGTCCTGAAGACAATGCATGCGTGTCAGTTCCGTTAAAAGGCGCCGGCGCGTTTCTGGTGACGGCAGCACGGCTGCATCCCAGCATGGCGAGCTGACTCTTTGACGAGTGCACATTTAGAAAAAGCTGGCATTTTGCATTTATACAATTAATGCGGCGCTCATTTGTGACAGAAAAAAAAAAAAATACTGGCTCACGGCACAGAGACTTGAGAGCTGAGCCATTTCAAAGGGGAAGGATACGCAGGTTGTCTTGTTTTAAAGGACAACTTGTGTTCCCCAACCTGGGACCCTATTTTCCGGCAGTCAAAACAAGAATGACATTTGGGAAACCGCGACGCGGCTTCAAAGTAGTCACTCCTCCGAAAGTGGCTCGGCATGGTGTGTTGTTTCGATGATCATGTTTAGAAAGAAACGCACCGTAGGAGGCTTCATGATGGCAGAGCAGAACCATTTCCAAGTATAGTGGAGTCATCAAATAAGGGAGGTGGGCATGGGCCCCCCCCCGGGAAATCACAGCAGCAAGCAAAAGTCACTCGTGTGTAAATATGCACACGGCAGCACAACACTGGACGCAGTCACATGCTAGGTTTAAATGCTAAAATGTGCTTCATGGTTATCTCCCCCCCCCCCAGACTTACCAGTATGGCGTTCCCACAAAGGAGTTGGCAGGCGAGGCGATGGAGGCGGAGCCAAAGTCTGCCAGTTTGACCTGCCCAGGCTCAGTCAGCAGGATGTTACCTGCCTTCACATCCCTGCGGAGCACCAGCGTGCATGTGTCAGAGCGGGAGGGCGATGCGAAAATGGCGCGGGGAAGACGGGAAGGCGAGGCGCTCACCTGTGGATCATATTGTGGGAGTGGAGGTAGGCCAGCCCCTGCAAAGCACCATGGGTGATGGCAGCAATCTCTACTTCTTGTAGAGGCTTTTTATGAACTGCGGGAGACAAATAAAGGGAAAAAAATAATAAATAAATAAATAAATAAAAACAGCCGGGTGAGAACATCTCTCGCAGGAGTTCCGTCGCGGCCGGTCGCGCGCTCACCTTCAAGCAGATCGGAGGCTGAGCCCAGACAGTACTCCATCACCAGCTGCAGAGAAAAACAAGTACATAATATACATATATATATTTATACACACACACACAAGTCCATTAGGTAGAAGATTACATTCCACTTCTGCGCATGTCAGCTTGAGACTTACCCATGCTGTGTGCTCGCGGAGGTAACAACCTTTGTACTCTATGCTGTTGGGGTGCCGGATCCTCTGAAGGAACTTGACCTCCTTTATAATGTCCTGCCATTTCTGGTGAAGAAAGAGGAGACTTAAAAATAAAACACGCAGGGCTTAGCTTTAAGTTGCTCTCTCTGCGCTGGAGGGGGTAGTGCGCGCACGCACGCGCGTGTGTGTGTGTGTACGTGCAGAAGACTGCCATTCAGTGTAAATAGGGGTGAGGTAGCTCTCTTCACAGATTATGTGTAATCTGATTATGGCTAATCTGAAATCATGAGCAGGGTGAGCAGTGTGTGTGTGGCGACAACAGGGAAAGTGAGGGCAGGGGAGTGACCTTGTGGAGGGCTGAGAGGTGTGTGTGTGTGTGTGTGTGTGTGTGTGTTACTAGAAGGATGCTTAACTGGGCAGCAGCGGGGGGGTTTGTGTCTAGGATGTCGGTCTCAGTCGGCTGAGAAACCCGCACGTCGACTCAGCAGTTTTAAATCCCAATCATCTCAAAGACAAATATTAATGCCACGATCAAGCGGCTCCTCGTACCACTTTGACATGAAATTTCTCGAATGCGCCCCGAAACTCCTGGGGGTGGATCTGCATGTAGAAAAGCTGCTTTGGTGTGAAAATCGGGGCGTACGCCGGCGACGTCAGCCGTCATGACTTACTCCAAACGCTTTTTAAATGTGGATTTCAAAAACGGGACGTCGCGATGCTGGATCTTTGCGCAGAAAATCTATTCTTATACAAGGGAGTTGCTACACTAATGTGAAGTCTAAAGCACAGAAATCAGAATTCACGCAACACATTATTCAATATTCTCAATAAAAAAAGAATGAAAAACTACTTTTAATTTTGGATTTAAATCCTTGAAAAATCCAATTGCGGGAAAGGGCGACATATGAGCACTTGATAGGACAAAAATATCCGCCGACTGTTTGTTCTATACAACAGTGAACATCTATACTTAGATTTTATAATAAAAAAAACTGCAAGTACACGCATCAGCCATAACATTATGACCACTGCATGTTTACCACAGAATATAATGCAACAGCCCTGCAATAAATTCTCCCCGCCGGAGGAGTTTTATGTTGAATTTTTTATTAAATCTGTTTGAGGGCGATTGTGAGGGTTGATCTTGATTGGGGAAAACTCTCAATACAACCCAAGTACAGTCGGGAGAGATGCTGCATTGTATTCTATGGTAAACATGCAGTGCTCACAATGTCACAATGCTACGGCATATCGGTGCACATAATTATGTTTTACGCTGAGATTTGGATTCATCTTTCCACACTAGAACGTACCCTTCACAGTGCAAACACTCTCTGTTTGTGGTCACGGTCTGATCCGCAAGCAGCCATTTCAACACAATTATGAATCCACTCTTTAATATCTCACCTCATTAGACTGCTTCCCGCTGTAGGACATCTTTTTAATTGCCACCACCTCGTTTGTGCGCACATCTCGTGCCTGGGAAACGGGGAACAAAACATAAACAAAAAAACAAACAATAGTCGGTGCACAATTCAGCGCCTTTCTTTCTGCCTTTTCACTCAAGGATATGTCTTTTTTCTCTAGACCTCTTTTACTTTCCTACCTCGCCGTTTTAAAAGAGTAAAGGTCTGATCGGAGAGCTTAGGTGAGTCATAACCCACGGCTGTGCACAGGTGCCATATTAAAGCCCGTCATGCACCAGCAAAAAATAAAAAAAAATAAAAAATCATATATCTCAGGTCTGTTCTTTATTGTGGATGGGAGAGCTTAACTTTTTAGAAAAAACAAGGTCAACCGGTATGCTGAAGCAAAAGAAATTTAAAAAAAGGGCTCTTTGGTTCAGTTGCTAACATTAACTAGCAACCTAACCAACTACAGAGCCAAATGTGGATCGCAACATTGATCCCTCCGTCGCCACTAGGGGACTGTGCAGTACCGTATCTGTGGGTGAAATGAGTAAATGTGACCCAGAACACTTCGCACTTAGCTGATTAAAAAGGTGTCATTTCTGTCCACAGATATTTTCAGTTTGCGTCTCAAAGCGTAGCGGCGTGTGTGTGTGTGTGTGTGTGTGTGTGTGTGTGTGTGTGGGGCGTACAAAGTAGACGGCGCCAAAGCTGCCATGCCCAATCTCCCGGAGGTCAGAGAAAAGCTTCTCTGGGTCTTCCTTGAAGAAGAGCTCAGCCACCTCCGGATCCTTCAGGCTCCCCGCCCTGACGGAGGAGGGCATCCTGGTTAATGTAGTCCCTTATCACCCACACAGAGGGGATGGGACGATCTGGGTGCTGAGCTTCGCCGGCGCAGCTGAAGATTCATCTGCAGTAATAGATGGGCCTGAGGAACCGACACATGGGCACCTAGGAGGGACAAATAAAGAGACGCCCGCGAGGGTTAGCGATGGCGGGGCACGCTACGACGAGGCGCAGACTCGCGAAAACACGAAGACGCCACAGGGAAGCGTTAAAGCCAATATTTTAGAAGGCGGGACGAAATGGCAGCAGGGCTCAGATCTCTTATCTCAGTTCCAGTTAACTTGAGGTGATCGTCATCACACCAGATGCCGCTGCATCATTTTAGACATTTTTGCCATAATCAGCAGGGTTATGGCCAAAACCATGACCTGCGAGGTCATGGCGAACTCGACCTATCACACCACCATAAAATCAAGTCGTCTTTGAGCCCAAAATAACATGTGTAGCAAATTCGAGGAAATGCCCTCCAGGTGTTCCAAAACTACTGCGAGACCGAGAGAAATTTCAGACACATAAAACCTTTGATTTGCTAACAGAAAATGACATAACGTGAGCGTGTTACATTGAGAGTTCTGGCAACACTTGTGTTTTGTGAGGTCATGGCGGGCGACCTTGACCTTTAGAGCTGCCAAAAATATAAATCAGTTCATCCTTGAGCCTGAGTTGCCGTGTGTGCCAAACTTTGAGGACTTTCGGTCCAGGCGTCCCTCAAATATCTTGCTCAAAGAAAACAAAAAAAGAACCACGGACGACGCCGAGAGCCCAGTGACCTTTGCCTTTGACCTCTGACTATCAGCTGTGCCAAATTGGAAGACTTTCCCCTTCCAATGTTTGTAAGATATCGTGTTCACAGGACTGGGATGGATTTATAACATTTTGGTCATCCTGCTCGTATACATCGGGGTGCCAAATATTAGGGACACCTCTCTGTGTAACCCAGTACAGTTCAACAGCATCACAAATTACAGTCCCAATTAAAAATCATCTCTCTCAAACACATTTAATCAAAATTCATGACAAAACTAATGACATGCAGCCAAAGCCATGTTTCCTTATGAAAGCACAAACGTACAGTGTTTCTTCAGAAAAGGTCACGGGCCCCTGAGGCACTTCCAACACACTCGCCATCGGTCCCACCCAAACTATGACATAATCTACCCGGTGCCGAGTCACCGCGAGCGCATGAGCTCAGCAATTACTGCGGCAAACCGGCGTTACTGGGCAACGCAATTAACCGGCGGGAGGATTGATTTCGTGTCTGCCGCAATGAGCCGGCATCATATAATGAGGGCGACGCCGCGTTGGGTAATCAATCGGAGGACCAGGGGTCAAATTTTAAGGTGAACCGGATACATCAATATTGCTGTTGTTAATGCAGCTGACATGCATGTGAGATTAATCTGTGTATGCGCGTGCCACATTATGCTAACAGTATATATATGCATATCATGCATTTTGTACCTTGGATGGCATATTCTACTAAACGTCTGTTACCATAGTTACTGAAATGATTCAGTGACCGAGCATGCTGCTGTCGGGACATCTATGAATTTGTTCTGGGTACATACGCTTGTGACACAAGACAGATGGATTCTGTCGCCCAAACGCCAAGCTGCCCGGCAAATTTATCTGTCACCGCTGAGACTATGGCTTGACGTACGCCAGCAGTGCGGCCCCGCTCCAACCGAGAGCCGCCCCGCTGGCTGGGTGTCACAAGGCTCGCGCCCAGCTGACTGCGAGATAAAAAAGAGGCAGAAGAGCGGAACGCCTGTGCCCAAACACACTCGAGGGAGGCCACATACTCAAGTGCAGGGAGGCTAAAAGTGGCTGTTTTGGGAGCAAAATTTAGCAACACCTCTCGCGTCGGATTCTAGCGGAAAGCTCTGTGGTCGGGGGTCTGAGGGCAGGCAGACTGTGCGGCTCAGTGTACAGGCTGCAAAGCCCACCCATGGTTGATTTGTTGATAGAAAGGCGCGAGGGGAGGTCGTGTCCGGAGCTGTGTGACCATCAGACGCCTTCAGTCAAAATCTAAGCTGCATCGCGAGGAGGAGGAGGAGACCGCGCTCACTGATAAGCAAACAAAAAAAATAAATAAATAAAGAGGAGAGACGGCGCAAGAGCCCCCTGATGAAGTGGAACTTCACGGCTTTAACACATCAAAGTCTGCTTTTGGGGCTTGAGGAGGCCGTCTCTCTATGAATAAAACAAAGACGTTGCCTCTTGCGGCTCGAGTCTCAAGAATTTCGCTGGAGCTGGCGTCTCGACAGCGCGCATCCCCCCGCGGCGCAAACGGCGTCGGCAAACTTGTTTTTGCCGCCCGCGGCCCCCGGGGCCGACTTGGCCGCGAAAGGCGCGAGGCGGCCGAAATTTCTGGCCGAACTGTCGGGGTTTTAAGCCGCGTTGGGGGCAACGTCGTCGCAGGAGAACGAGAGAGAATGCCCGGAATTAAAACAAGACGACACTTCTAAAGGCGACACTTCCTCTGACAAATCTGAACTAGGCTTGATTTGACCTATTTATACATTTCTGACAGAGGCAATTTAATAAAAAGGAGGAAACGTATCATCTCCCTGACACACACACACACATACAAGCAAGCCCTGAACACTTAAGTCACGAGATAGATTCTGGAGGAGATGGACTGGGTCTGCCGGCCGCACACTCATTATCACAAGGAACGGCGTGTTTTGAGACCGCAAGTTATTTGGGTTTTGTGCTCCGGAAAATGGATTCCCTCTTGATGTATTATGTGAATTGATTTCCTCTGTGCTGTAAAGCCACTGGGCTGCCTAATGAAGAGGCCACCGACACGCAACACCGAGTGGCGGAGGGGTGTCACGGGCTGGAATGGGGGGGGGGTGGGGGGGGAGACAAATGGAGAAGTGGTGATAAATAAATACATTATTCATCTGCGTAGTG
>CAAKHG010020943.1:0-34749 GCA_901007715.1 Dactylopterus volitans
AGGAGGGCTGCTGCTGCTGCTGCCGCCGCCGCCGCCGCCGCCACCGCACCTTCACGAGGTACCAAAAGTGCTGGGTCTTAATTGGAAAACAGCCTATGTAAAAGCGGTCGGCGTGAAGCCTGAACCAGGAGCGCCGGAGGAGCAACCGAAGTCGCAGCCACAGCGGCCGAGTGTGTTTGGAAAGCTTTCGTTGCCTCCTTTCCTTTTTCTAACTTCACCGTGACATGTGGATGCCTCGTGTTGCAGAATCCACTTGAGGGCAGCATCATAACTGGCATCAAGGCCGGGCGGCCACTCTGCGAGCGGGGGGGAAAAAAAACAAAAAAAAACACACCACTAATTTGAACCTCACCGAGTGTTACTCCTTAATAGACTGACTTTTACTCTTAATAGCTGACGAAATTTCACAGGGGAAAAAAAAAAACAACCTCTCCCCAAATGACCTGGGTGTTGAGTCCAGGTGATCCAACACCGCTGCAAACACCCTGCGCTTTACTGCGGGGAGGATAGAGTTTCAGGGCCTCTGACAGCTCGCCCCTGAGTGGGTATTGTGGTCCTGCTGCCCTCCCTCTCCTCATGCGCACCGTTGCAGACAGGCAGTAGCTAGGGGCTAAAGTGAGAGGAGGGTGGGGGGGATGAGAGGTCCGATTACTGGCCAGTCCGAGAGAGTCTGACTGGAACCCCCGGAACGTCGCACTAAGGTCTTGTGGAGCCTCACCGGACACGGTGGAGAGAAGAAATGGAAGGAGGACTCAAAAAAAAAAAAACCCTCGGTCGCAATCACACACGGAAAATATACCATCAAACAGCGAGTCCTGCATTTCCATTTAACTCCAATTGTCCTTTTTTTAAATTTTATATTTTGCTTTTTACGGCTTTAACGTCGGAAAAACCTTTTTCCACGCTGCCCGACAGTGCCCAGGATTTTCTATCAGCCTGTTCCAGCTCTTCATTGGAGCTATATAATGTTTACAGTTAAACACTCAAAACCGTCCACACCCTGTTTCATTAGATTGAAATATTCCTGATGTCCACAGCCGTCATTCTGCGCGCATTCCCCACAAAGGACGTGCTCAGTATCCCTGGAAACTCGAATATTAGACAAATTTGTGTGGGTTTGTACAATATTTGACTGCAGACTGCAAACTGGCCTAAAAATAACCTTGATTTATTTGACGGTAAGAATCAAAAGCACCGGCTGTGAAGAGGAGCGCTCGCGTTTTGCTTTAGCTCACGCGAGCGCGAGGAAGATGGAATCCACTTGGTGAAAACTTTATTATCTCATCCAAGGGTGGTTGTGCTTTCGTTGCGGTTTGTTACTTTGTCGGTGCGATCCCACAAGAATTTCCTCGGGTGACTTTACATAATTCAACTCGAGTCGCGGAGCGGAGCGATTGTCGAGGAAGAAACCCGCTTCAGTTTGGAGCGGCGGCTCCACGAGTGTTCATTCATTTCTCAGAAAATACTACATGGACTTTAGCCGGCACTCACTGGCTGCACTCTTCATTTCTGTTTGAAATGAAAGGGGAAGGAAACATAGGAAATCTATCACGACACGAGGCCACAGACTGTTAACTTACTTGTTGGCTTTCCGCTCATAATGCTGAGTTGCATCTCGACAAGAGAATATCCAAGACGCAGTAAATCAAGGACACTCCAAACCTCCACTCAGCCACTCAGCCGGGACATTTAGAATACATCTAAATTACTACCCTCTAGTTTTGAGTTGCATAAGTTTTGCTGTTGGCGCCCGGCGCCGGCACCACTCCAAGCATCGCAGCAACCCCCCAGAAAATGGAGGCAACTGGAAACGCAGTTGGCCCCCCGTTTTAGCTTGAGTACTTCGGGGTTCCGTTTATATAAACACGAGCAGAACCGGACCTCTGCAAAACAGCCCCACGGCTGCTGCCTTCATCATGAGTCGACTCCGAATCAGTGCTAACTTTTGTTGCGATTTGGCACCAGAGAAACAAAGTTGACTTGACAATGGCTTCCGTCTCCACGGCCGCCTCACGCTCGCGCGTCGCGCCCACTAACTGTCCCATCTTGTCGTCGGTCCATGCAAAGAAATCCCGGGTCTTACTTTTCAACCGCCGCTTCTTCCGTCGTGATTTCTGCCAATGAATGGGCTCACCCTGCGCTTCCTGTTTACACAAGCTCACACACCCCCCCCCGTGTACGTGACTGTGTATGTTTCACAATGGAAGGAGATTTGGATCTGAAACGGTGTTAAGTTGTTATCTGGTTGGAGATTGTTTGACATCCCAAAATACTGCTGAGGTTTGGGTCTAAACAACCCGGAGGTTGCACATCAGCCTTTTACCAAGAGCTCAGCCGTAAATTTAAAGGTGCGCGGACTGAAACTGAGAGACCGACGGGCATGTGAGCGGCGTTTCATGCTTCTCACCGATGAAGCACCTCCGGGGAATGTGTTTTCTTGAATTTAGCGGAGGTATTTCGCGCCGCTGCCGGGCCGTCTGTATTTTAGATACCCGTGTCGCTCCCACTCTGCCTCACTTCATCTGAAAGGGATTGTACTGTAGGAAAAAGAATAAGTCTGTATCCCACCCTACTTTTGTGTGGCGCTGAGTCCTCTCAAACTTTCCAGCCGCAGAAAAAGCAAACTTTTGTGTTGATAACTGCTTTTCAAACTTCCATCGGGAGAACAATCGCCGCCACACAACTCCTTCACGGTACATTGGCAAAGCTCTTTCAACACGGGTTTCCAAAATATCCTGTCTAGGGGCATCCACTGGGCAAACATCACAGTTTGTTGGTCCCATCTACGACCTCCCTTTCTGTGTATCCTCTTTGGAGAATCAGAGCGAAGCTGCTAAGAATGGGACAGTAAAGGGGGTCTTTAGCTCCACTGGATCCCCTCGATGGGAACGCATTTTTAACAAGCTCTGGTGAGAGACAACTTTGTTTGAATTCATCTCACCGACAGACATACCTCAAAACAGTCCGCAGAACAATGGATCTTTAGTTGAGGAGGTATGAAAGCATGAAGGCATGGGTAGGATTTATGAACTGGGACATACCAAATCCCACATTCAGTCAAGAGAGCCCCACCGGCACGCACACAACTTGCACAGATTCCTCATTTACTATTCTCACTTTATCACTTTCACAAAAAAAAAAAAAAAAAAAAAAAACAGAGGGGCCAAGTGCAGTGTGTAATCGCAGAGCATCTGAGGTCAGGTGCAGGTGCAGGACTAAATCAAAAAACGAGACGTTATTACAACCTGAGGTTTTCAGCAGCGCCCAACCTGGCCAGGACTTAGTGCCCTTGCTTCCCTCCGCAATACAAGCACAAGGCTGTAATCACAGGCCGTAAGCCAAACATACAAACATAGGTGCAACACTGTGTTTTTGTACTGCGGTCAAAATATCGGTGTACCGCAGACTAAACATCAGGGGGATAAAGCAAGCCGTGTGGCTTGACAGATGTAGTGTGAGAACATGAGGGGACCGCTAAGAGAAACTGTGAAGGAAAATCATTTTCATATGACACTGTGTGAGAAAAACCGGGGCTGTGCGATTCATTTTGAGACATTAAATACAAGACCAGATTTAAGTTCCTGAATTCAGTCTTGAAATCAGGTTATTTATAACTTTATAAACCTCCAATTGGGGTTTCCATTAGAGCAGGAAATTTAATTTCAGGCACCGCGGCCAGGATCTCAAAACTCACCAGCTGTTTTCACTTTTTCACCAGCTGAGTGGAGCTTCCAACTACCAAATAAATTGGTCATTACTTACATTAAAGTTATGCTTTCAATCTGATGCAGCCGCACTAACTTTGGATGGAAAACCAAGGAAAAGGTCTACTTACGTTTGGGCTTTAAAGGACTACAGCAGATATAACTGCATATCTCAATTAAAGCGACGATGGAGAAACTATCTCGTAGCTCTAACAAAGTACTTTTGACAGCTCCGCTGGCTTTGTAGTCTGCCAAGGAGCAGACTAACTTTCCAATCAATCTGATGGTACTTTTCCTGATCCGAGCGCCGCGTGCTATCCTGCAGCTATTTTCCACCACACCCAATCAGGCAAGCATCTACCAAGAAGTAGCTGCGAATAGAAGCACAGCAGAGCAGGAAGGTGAGCGCCACAAAAACAATCTTTGATGAGGCCCGTTAAATAGGGCTTAATCCCTGCAAGTCTGTGGCTACAAACCAGGACTACCGTAGGAGGTCAGAAACACCTCCAAAAACCGAGCGGCAAAGCAAAGCCGAGCTTTGCTCCTCTGACTCTGTGCGATTGCATGTTTACAAACCACTTCCGAGAGGGCTGCCGCGCTTTAATCTTCTGTTAAGAGCAAAGACCGGGGCGTTAAATTCTCACTTAGAATGTCGTTTCTAGCTTGTCCGAGAGTGCCTGCATCCAGTCACATCAGTCCCAACAGTGCGCTCGCTGGTCGTTTTAATTTAAAAAAAAAAAAAAAAAAAATCAAAGCAGAGTAAACAAAGCTTTGGTATGCCTAATTCCTTCAGCCAAACTCCAGTGGTCAAGTTTCACACATACCAAAACACATCTGGAGCCCTCTCTGCATGGAGGATCAAGCTTGATATCCTGCACATGTTGCGGGGAGAGCGAGCTTCTAGCGGGGCTCTGACCCCGGCGCTGTACGAATGCATCACTAAGAAGGGTAGTGATCCCCTGGCTTCCGTCTGTTTGGAGACGTCAGGGCCGCGTCAGCGCAGCCAAGTGCTCTCATCCACATTTCCAGCGGGATCTTAGATAAAGTTTTAAGACATAACTGTATGAACACAGACAAGTACTTAGGCAAACGGCAGGGGGAGAAGAGAAAAAAAACCCCAAAACTGCATGACTGAGCAGGGTGGATGCTGGACTTTTACTTTCGCAGCATGATGAGCCAAATCCGCCAGCCGTCCCAGTGGCGTTGTTAGGGTAACCAAAGACAACTTTAGGAAACGGCACCTCATTTCTTGCCTTTGTTGATTTCTGCATTTAAGCTAACGTCTCTTCAGTGAAGCGTCACTTCTAAAACAGCAATATAAACTGCGGGTTATTTCTTTCCTCCCCGAACTTAAAATATCCCTTTAGCCGTAGATGGACCGAGACTCGCCAGCTTTACTAATAACATCTGTCTTACAATAACTGTCACAGTTCATTTAACGTCCAATGCCATTCCGCTGCAGAAAATAGAACACCAGCCACTTAATCATCTGAGGACAATTGTTGGGTTTGCTGAGGGAAAGAAGGGCAGCGCGCTCGTACGGCGGACGTTACGCCGATCTCTCTCGCGAGCCCGCCGGGGTGCAAACGCGTCCGACCACCGAGCACGAGCTTCGCTTTGCCCGTGTTGGGTTCCACCTGTCTGCCTCAGTGGGACACGACAGGATAAGATGCAAATGTTGCCGGGCAGACAACGTGAGAAAAGGCGACTAAAGACTAAAGGCCTCGGAAGAAATGACTGCATTTTCCTTCTGCACTTCTAAACTTCTCCTGGGGTAGGTGGCTCCTTTGGAGGGCTACAAGGTGAGATTTTGGTTATGAAATTGCGTCGTAAAACCTGAATGCTTATGGCAGGAGTTCCTGAAGTGGGGCGCAATCGGCAGTCTTTGAGCGCGTTTCAAGAGAAGTTTAATTTTACTTTGGTCCAAATGCTTTAGGAATGCTTCGGAATAACCAGCCTGCATTCCACAGCCTTTCGCAATCAATCACTAATCTTTAATCATACCACTCTATGAATTCTTTCCATATTATGCAACTTTTGTTCCTAATTTACTCATGGCCTCTTTTGATATTTCTGAACCACATCATATGAATTTGCTGGGAAAAAGTTTTTTAAAAAAAACAATCACTAAATTACTAGACAATTGGCAAAAAGACCAAGACTGTTTCCAGAAAATACACAAAAATATATTTATTAACTGATATTTCTGACAGTAAAACCGGTGATGTATCAGATTTCATGTGAAATGTGTCGGAACGCAGCCTCGACCAAAACATCTCTAGATTTAAAGGCTCCGATTGAGCAAAGCCATTTCACAGGGGGGGTCGCTGGCTTACTGAGTCAAAGTAGGCTCCAGATAATTAGAAAAGTTTGGAAAGGCATAGTTTGTGGTCATCTAAAGCTCTGCTCACTTTTTCGCAACCTTTTTTTGGAATTTGACACGTTAACTGAAACGCTGTCTATTCGATGTCAGTAGCTGCGCGGAACATAGATTCTTACTAAAAACAAACAAACAAGCACACAAACAAACAAACCTCAGACGGTTTCATTTGAGCAACTGCTGCAGGAGGCAAAAACATTTCCACGTTTCACAAGCAAAGCCTCAATCGAGGACAAGAGTGTAAATTTGTTTAGCAGAACAATAAACCGCTTCCTGTCCCGCTTATCATCTCACGAGGTTGGTGAGACGACCTTCAAAAGAATTTGTGGCAACTAGAGAAGGTAAACTTCCACGCCACCGCGTCCCTCGCCATCAAGGCCAGTCATTTCGTGAGCAGAGGACGAGGGTTTGGGACTTAGCCTAAGAACAGTCGGGAGCGTGCTGAAACCACAGAGACGGCGGTTGTCCCTAATCTCCCTTGACCCCGGCCAGGGTACAACTCCACGGGTGTCACAGCAAGAGCTTCACTGGGTCGGGTACGGTTTCACCTGTCTGCCTTTCAGACCTTGATCTGAACAGGTAGAGGAGAATAGGCCTATAGAGTCGTCTCCCTTTCTCCCTCCTCCCCTCTCTCCTCTCCTTTCTCTCCCTCTCTTTTCTTCCCGGCCGCCTAATCTCCTCTCAGGTTTTGGATTCCCGGGCCAGGCTCTTTGAGCAGGAGGAAATATGGGGTTGGGTAAACATCAGGGCTCTCACAGCAGGGATTACAACACCCATATATCACCGTGACAACTCCCTTTTCAGCGGATGACAAGTCGCCGGGACCCGGTACGAGGAGGGATCCAATGACACTTCCTATCGTCACTGCAGACACCGATAGCGCATACCGTCACCGTTTTCACAACATCATGTCAGTTTATGGGGATCCGGTGTCTGCACATTCTCAGCCAGCGTCTTTGGATTGGTTTGAGGTTTGCGCACATTATCACACCCGATGATTAGCTTGTGGGCATCTTCAGAGGTAACAGCACAAACGGAAAAAACTGCTCCGGAGGAGGGCTTTGATCAGCCGTCACCTCGGAGAGGCTGTTGTTTGCCGTCCGTGGTTTGATTTCAGTCTTTCCTCTCGCCGGCGTGCGTGGCGACAAGCTGCTGGATGCATTGTGCCTCGGCGGCGGGGTGTTACTCTGAATAATGCCGGACCCAAATCAGGCCTCATTTGACAAACTCCACTTTTTATCCAGAAAGACACCACTAAAGGTCAGTGAAGTGGATCATTTTCCCAAACTCTGCGGTGCAAACACAATTCCATGTGCTCATGCATTACAACTGTCAAAAGGTTAAAATTTAATTAGGCAAATGGCTGTATACTTTTCCAAAGTGGTGGGTGCACCCAATAATTCCTCAGGCTGATATGTAATAAGAGGCAAGGGGCACTGAAATGTTCTCAATGGCTGTTCTACTCACAGTTGTGCAGCTAACCACAAGCGTTCATGTCAGACGATGAAATCACCGAGGGAGGAACAGAGGGGGTGAGGAGTTCATCGCAGATTATCTGTAACAATTAAGACCGGGGGAAAAAAAGCCCAAAATGCTAATGTCACACACGGTTTTGGCTAATTAAAGGCGAACGTGGTGGTAAATGAAAGGCATCATTACGGAGCAGAACATTTTAAAATGTTTGGTTTCTTTCAAGTGGAGCTTGCAATTTCATGCATTTTAAGACCAAATCATGGACTTTTGGTTGCGAAACATTCACTGAATTCCAGATATTAGCAGTCACATGTGCCGTGATTATAATGTTCATGTATGGCAAACACGCACATCTGGTCAATGATACTCTGAACACTGCAGGCCAGAAGGAATACTCTGCCACTACTTTGCATTCAAAAGAAACCAGCTGAGGTGCAGCAGTTTGGACATCTGATTGGAGCATATCACATCCAACATGCAGGAGACCCCACTGCAGACCCTGGACACAATGGATGGATTATATATCTTTTCTGGCCCGGAGGACGATGCTGAAGAGAAGGGCGTCTGGGTTACCTTACTCATTCTGCCTCGACTGGAGCCAGGTCCAAGAATGGAAGGATGGATGGCTTTCCGTTAAAAGATGGATTTTTTCTTTTACCTTGTAATTGCATACCAGTGCTTGTGGGATACTCAACATACTCGGGAGGCAGGGTCTCTATACATAAATCACGTGGCCATTTTGCTCACCAAACAAAACGTGCGCAAGTGATGTGCCTTGTTGTTCCTTGTTTTGGTAACCTGCAAAAAGACCCCATTTTATCTAACAATTTCACAACAAGGTACAGCACCTCATAACCAGGTTGAGCTGGAAGATGGCCGTATTTGTGAGGTGATCTAAGCCACTTTGGTCAATGTCTGACGCCACAATGAACCTGAGGAAAGAGAAGAGCCTCTGGGCTCAATTCAGGCAAAGGCGTAGCTACGCTACATTTATTGATTAGGGTATAACAAAGTTAAAATGCTTGTAAAATATCACCACCTGGCATTACATCGTTGTTGTGGCATACCTCTGCTGACCCGTCATAATACATGTGGTGGAGACTTTGAAGGAACTGTGTGAATTACGTTCAATTATGCCAAAAATTGTCCTTGGAAGCGAGTTCATCGCTTGAGCCCAAGTGGACATTGGTGCCAAATCCGAGATTCGCTCCAAGCATTCCTGAAGAAAAAAAAAAAAATTTGGGACAGATGTGCTGGCACCATGACCATGACCTTTGACACCAGAGCACCAAAACTGAAACGGGCTATGCCTCGAGCCCGAGCTGACCTTTGTGCCGGATCTAACGGCATTTACAGGAAGGGGAAGAACAAACCTGAAAACATCATGTCACCGACCACAGCCGTCACCAGCAGAGAGGCACCAAGAGGAAGAGTGCTGCCTGGTTTGGACCATAAGCGGGTCGTCCTCGGGGCATGGCTTTATTTATTTATTTATTTATTTATTTATTACTGTTGCTGTCTAGACAACAACAAAAAGCTAGTCTGCAAACATGCAGGTTATTAGCAGAGTTTCAGAGACGACACTGGTTCTCTGAGCCTTATCTCCTCGGGCTTCCAGAGGAGGAGCCCTGACGGCAGAAGTCACCTCTAATTCTGGCCTCCACTTTGAATCCGCCAGAAGGGGTTGTGAACTGGCCCGGATGGAGTCAACATTTCTGCCGTGTGGCTTTGGGGTTAGACCCAGACATGCTTTAAAAGAGATCAGCAGAGTCTTAAATCAATTGTAAATCGAACAAGGAGCCAATGGAGGCGAGCCAAGGTAGGAGTGATGTGATGTCGTCTGTTTTAAGAACATATGATTAAACGTGTGGTCAAGCGGGGTAACCAAAATGTTTTCAGCCTGCGTCTGCTTCCTTCTCAAAAAGATATTTTAGAAACAGGATAACTTGACCTTTTCATCGCAGGGAACAGAAAATGTGATCCAGACTCGCAGCTCCGACGGCACAACTTGCCAGCCTACCAAGGCGTCGCCGACGACTCGCATGTAACCGCCGTCCGACGGCCGTATGAAACGTCGACTTCCCAGGCATAACGGATTTCACCCGGCGACCCCCCGTCCGTCCGCGCTTCAAGTGCAGCTGCGTCCTCGCGGCACGGCGCGCCGTTGCAAACGAATCTGACACATCTCCGAGCCGTCAGATCGATCGGCCGATCTCGTTCGCTTTACGATCACTACCGCTCGCTGTCAGGACTTTGTTTTTTTTGAAATCAAAACCACGGGGGGCAACGCAAACCAAATTTGTGAGCGATATTCGTCCGGACTGCAGAACCGCAGCTGACAGAGGAAGTGTTGGCAGGCATCAATGAGTATGAACAAGCACATCTGGAGGGAATTATCCTGGTTGTAACAAAAAGCTAACAGTGATTTATACGGGCCCGCTTTCGCTGCTCTCGTAACGATAAGCTTTTTATCACGGTGAAATGCGAATTATCTGCGTCCGCCCCCTCCTCCCCTTTGCTCTGGTCTCTCAGTGGAGATGAGGCAAGATGACTAATTAGCAGCGTTAGCCTCCATAATTCTGAGGAAAACCATGATGTCCAACATCCGAGGGCCAGAATCAAACTCATATGTGACCCGGCGGCATGTTGCATGCCTTCCCATCGAGGATACGGAGCATCACGCATTAATTAAACGGCGCTATGACGTCAGGGCCTGCTGACGGCCGCAGCTCGCTGACCACTGGCCCGGGCCTTCCTCCCTTCATGCCGTGCTTTCGGGTCGGCTTTTACGGGAGCGAATCGCCCCACCTGCTCGGCCGTCCCAGAGCCTGAGGCGCAAATGGCCTTTAACCGATGATTTGTGGAGAGGCGCAGCTGCCAAGAAGCCTCCCTGACACACGGCTGCAGTCGGGCCTGGACATAAATCACGGGGGATGTCATTTTTAAGGAGAGGAGCCATGAATATTCAACGTTTGTCTCTGGTTTGCTCGGCACATCAGGCCCAGGAGTTCTGATTTGACCTGACAGCTTTGGTAGCATGAATCCTGACATTTCTCACTGCGCTAGATGAATAATTCTACCTCATATAATCCTGTAATTATTGAGCAGTCAGTTGTGGATTTCAGGTCAACCACATCCACCCTGATGACTCCAGAGCATGCTTGGCAGGCACTCTCAGAGGATTCCCATGACCACAGCTTAACTCAGGAGGTTCAGCCTGCATGTGTGGAGCTTCGGCTGCGCCGCTCTTGAAACCCAACACACCTTTGCATCATTTTCAACCCTCCAGCGCTGGGCTCAAGTGCTCCGACACATATGGTGGGAGGTTAAAAGTTTATAATCTGCCCTCTCAATCACACCGGCGGGCACACGTTTACTCGCCCGCACGCGCAAAAAAAAAAAAAAAAATCGACAAACTTGTCGAGGGGTGTGGGCGCACGCGCGCACGAAGACGTCTTCAACATAAGAGCCTGTCAAGGTGCTGGAACACTTAAGATGTTTCCATTCCGTTTTATTTGGCCTGTCTTAAATACACATTCCACAGGCGCTCCGTTAGAAAGAAGACATAAAAGAAAAAATTGGAGGTGATGGTGAAAGGAGCTTACCTTTGACTGCTCGAGCTGGATGCCGTAGAGGAGGATATTTTGCAGCTTGGCTGCCGAAGCCAGGTCCATGAACGCCGCTGGCTCCGCCGCTCTCCCGCTGACGGACAGCTCATCCCGGGCGCTCAAATTCACCTACGAAAATAAAGGCCGCCACACCCAATCAGGAAGCACTTGCCAACTGCGCGGATCTCTTACCGAAACAACTATTATGCCCATTTTTCGGCGCAATTACAGCTCATTGTTCAAGCGGCGGTTTAGACATGTTGCAACTCAATAGCCATGTTTATTTAAGGTTGAGTGCGGGCAAATTTATGAAGCGTTGAGCTGTGCTGCGCTCAGAGTAAACAGAGGTTGGTTTGTCTGAGTATATAATGAGCCTGTAATTCACTTGTAAATCTTTAGTGCCTCCGGGGTTTACGTTCTCCTCCGCCGGCAAAATAATCAAGACACACGGATTCACGTTACCGTGTCATCCTCGTCGGCATTCGAGGCTTTCTTCGCCGACGGAGGCGTAATTCATGATGTGCTCGCTGCGATTACTTTGTCACATAGCCGTAGAAAGTGGCCGGGAGATGTCATGGGCAGACCAAACATTTCAAAAAGCAGAGCCTTTGAAAACGGGGGTCACGCAGGAGTCGATCCGGGCGATCGATGCCGCACTGTGCAGACAAGTATGACTCACTGTCTTCCGACGTACAACGGCATGAATGAAAGTAGTTACAGATGAGTCATTCCGCCGTTGTGGTGACGTTAAAGACAAAAAAAAAGAAGAAGAGAATCAACAGAAAATCTGGCAAACGTTCTTCCATCGGCGGCCTGAAAAGAACGAGATGAAGGCACATGAGAGTGTGTAACAGGCAGGTGAGGCCATGCGTGAAGGCAACAACTTGCCGATTCAACTCTCTCTGGGATCTGACCAACTCGGGGCGAAAAACGAGGCGTGGCGGGAGGGCGTTCCTCCAAAAAGACTCAGCGCGGATTGCACGTTGGGAGCGATGAGGCCGTGCACTGCAGAATGACTCGTCAAAGGAAATGTTGATCAAAGGTTGCCGATACCTCCAAGTATGAGACTTGAGGAGGTAAAATCAACAGGGGAGGTCTGTCTTTGGAGTAAGCCGCTCAAGGCAGCGGCACTTCAGCATGTTTGTTCGCCATCTGTGACCGAATTTCTACCAGACAAAACACTGACCTCCAAACGAGGCTGCCTCCCCGCCCCTCGAGGCTCTCGCCAAAACCACCAACAGCCCCTCCGCTGATTGCTACCATGTGATCGAACCTGCGATAAATAACGGGGAACGTGTGCAACCTACCACAGGACACACCGAAAAACGCTCCCCTCGCTAGCGTGAAATTCAGTGGCTGCTTGAAGTCTCTCCGAGTCAAACTTCCCAGGGCCGAGTTCACGCACATTCTGACGTGACCATGAAATCGGGTCAGGCGGGGGGAGATCCGCTAATGCTTTCTTTACTTGTACAAAGCAAGGTGCAATTTAGACTTGCTGATTTGCATGATACATGAAGGGTACAATATGACCAAATGTGTAGGGATGCAAACAAGGATTATTTACAATCCATTTCTTGTTTTGTCAGACTGGATTAGAACAGAAAGGGATAAAGTAGGATATGTATTGCAGAGCGCGACATCCCGGAACATAGAATATACATGCTATTCTAGAAAAGAATATACATTATTGAACATGATATTTTAGATAGGAATATAAATTATAGAGCATGATGCTCTAGATGGGAACATGGATTATAAAACATTACAGATTAGACCAGAAAATTCATTATAAAACAGAATAGAATGCCAGCGAATAGGTATGACAGAACATAACATCCTAGAATAGAATCTGTATTACAGAATAGAGGATCTATTATGCAACATAATGTACATTCTACAACAGATATTATAGAACACGATATGGTAAAGCAGAATAGAACAGAGCATGTATCATAGACCCTCACGTTTTAGAGTATGATAAAAGTGTGCGTTCCAGAAATTCTAGATTATAACCCGCAACGTAAAAAACATGATAATCCGCATTTCCGAAACGTACTGTTGGAGATTAGAATTCAACCGAGAATTCAACCGACACCGAGAACTGTGCTAACTCGCAATCATTCCGTGGCAGCGAGTCAAACCAACAAAACACCAGTTTCAGACTGTGAAATTGTTTCATGTGTTTGTAAGTGTGAGCGTGTGTGTGGTGTGTGTGTGCGCGCGCGCGCGCGTGTGTGTGTTTAACTCCCCTGAAAACACAAACAAGCGCAGAGGTGTCAGTCTCATAAAGCTGCAGCGACTGAGACACGTTCTCTGGTACAAATCTGTAGGTTTATTGGTCTGGCAGCTGCTTCGTTTATTGGTTGAAAACGGTCAGTTTTCCAGCTTTTTTTTTTTTTTTTTTTTAAAAAGGAACAAACACGCCTTTCGCAGACACCACGACATGCTGTCGCTGCAGATCCGATCGGCTTGCTCCGGGTCTTCCCGCGGTAACACGCGTTACCGCTCGCGTCAGCGCGGCTCTCCCCGAGCGGTGTACAATTTCCGAAGGGCTGCGGGAGACTCCTCAAGGGACCCCGGGATGGACTGCAGGTGACATTTTTACAAGCGGAAAAAAAAGGACAAGGCTTTGGCCGGGGCCTCGTCGCGCATGTAGTTGATGAAACTGAATCTGCCCTGTGCCAGATGTCTGTATTCATACACATGCAAGGAGGGGTTCATTCAAAGTGTGGGAAGTGATACTGAGGCGAGCTCGGCTCCGCCGCACCCGGGCTTCCCGAGCAGAGACCTACGGTAGCCGTGCCGACCCTGACTGACGCGATGCCCCCCCTTTTTCTTTTTTTTTACACTGGAACAGAACACAAAATCACAAAAGTTCTCATGAATGAAAAAGTGAGATTAACATAAAGCCACGCGCGGGAATGTGTGTGTTTTTTGTCATGCAAAGTGTGTTCTCAGGTGCTCCTCCTCAGAGTTCGAAAAAAGACGGAATGAGGGAATGGAAATTCATGCGAGGAGCAGCCATGTGCGATTTATCACCACAGACGCGCTCGCTGCAGCAACTTTAAAAAAACAAAAAAAAACTGTCTCTGAAGATTAAGTCCGCACGTATTTACTTTCGGCTCGCGTCCCCGCCGCTCTGCCGCTTCTGAATTCCAACGCTGAACGAGGAATCATTTTCCAGGTCGCGCTGGTCCCGTTACCGGGCTTCAACTCGGCGCCGGTCGCTCATGGCAGCGGCCCGCGTTCGACTGGATTCACCGTGCGCCGCACCGCGCCGCACCGCGCCGCGCCGCCAGCCAATCGGGCTGCAGCTTGCATGCAATTCTATTCATCATTTATGTAATAAAAGACTCCAGGCATTCCTAAAACATCCGGTTCACAAGCTGACTTTTGACCTTTCAGATACGAAATGTCATTACTCCATCGTCTTATCGACTTAGATATTTGTACGCAACTTTGCTACGGCGCCATGGAAACACTTGTGAGGTGACAAAAGACGCTTGAACCTCTGACCGCCAAACCGGCTGACATTTGTTCCGAATCAAGAGGGACTTGAGGGCACAGCGACCTTGACCTTCGACCCCTAGCCACCAAAATCCAAGCAGTTCGCCCCTTGAGCCTGGGATGACATTTGGGCCAAAGGACCTTTTCTCCGTGTGATATTGAGAAACCGTGTTTACAAGAACGGGACGGGACAACCGGACGACCCTGGAGCGTGATGCCTCCGCTGTCGCCTGCCGCTAAAAAAAGGTATCGGATTTTACAAATTCGGGATGCTCTCTCTACGGCTCCCGGCAGGCCGTCTTTCCTGGCGCGTAGATCGAGCAAGACAGGAAGAAGAACAGCTAACAACGACGACTGGAAACAGGACTTCGACTACTTAGGCAAGCTTATAGGACACGTTTAGATGTGTGAATTCTTCATCTTTTCTTTTTTATTTTTATTTTTTTAGGTAAGTCCACAGCTCGGACGTCCATATGTTTACTCACCCAAATGACGACCAGCGGATGGAGAGGAGCTCGATCTGCTGCCTCCAGAGCTGCCAGCAAGGTCTCGACGTCAGACGGGCAAGAGCGATGAATCTAGAGAATCAGAACCCCAATAAAGCCCTTTGTTGTGTTTTTTTTGATTAGCTCGTTAGAGAAGATGATTAGCTCACTTAGCAGATGTTTTTCGGTTCTGATGATAACAAACGGCGCCGAGAACGGGAACTCACTGAGAGCTGGATGAAGTTGACGCCGTCGGCCAGACGGCTGGCGTTGTCTCCCGTCAGGTCCGGGATGACGACCAGCCCCTGTTGGACAGAGACGTTACTAATTGGGCCCGATGCTCGGCTTGTTGGAGGCTCCCTCGCGATGAAATTCAAAGCAGGTGCTGCTGTACCAGCGCCCTGCCGCATCTGACGTCGAGCGGCTGACGTCAGCGCTCAAGAGGTCAAGGGCCCCCCTCTGTTTTCTGTTCCTGCCACTTCTTCTATCATTTAGCGCGAGAGCACGCCCACCTGCTTTCCTGCAATGGATCATTTTATGATTAGACAAGAGGGGTAAGAAGCACATCAGGGGAAAAAAAGGAAAAAAAAAAAAAGAAGGTGGGGGTTGGGGAGTATGAATGGCTTATTTCCATCAAAGGTAATTAGAAGCTTATTAGAACAAAAGGAAGATGTTGGGGGGGGGTGGATATATAACTTTCCTGGGATCCTTCATCCTTCCTAGCTGGCAGGAAAAGTCTGTCATATGCAAAAGCTGAAAGCAGCAATCATATACAAGCGAGCTTAGATTTCATTA
Source organism: Dactylopterus volitans (assembly GCA_901007715.1). Lineage (NCBI taxonomy): Eukaryota > Metazoa > Chordata > Actinopteri > Syngnathiformes > Dactylopteridae > Dactylopterus > Dactylopterus volitans. Next base: position 15,953 of record CAAKHG010020943.1, read on the forward strand.
CACTGCGAAATGGAGTCGAAGGCCGAAGTATACGGCCAAGAATCGTAAAAAGCTCCTTTTTTTTTTCTTCTTTCTGCTCATTGAACCGGGACATTTAGGACCTGATCTTTCCATTCAGCCTTGGCGCATAAGTGGCATGAGGCAACCGGATCGCTCGCCATGTCCACTGCGTGTCCCTTCTCACATTTGCCTTTGTTGCCGAGGCCATAATTGCAGCCTGGCACAGCAATTTCACACACGCAGCAAATAAACACGGAAATAAACATCCATTCCGAGTTTGGCGTCCTCATACCGTTGTTCTGCCGATTAAAACAACATTAAGCAATTGGAAATGTAAAACAGCAATGGGAAACACATGTGGGAGGGTTAATTGGTCTTGAAAGATAGCTGCCCATGGCTTCAGGAGGAAAATCATTTCAGTCTGAAATGTAGATTTGCATGGTTTTAAAAAAAAAAACATATATATGATTTGATCTAAACCAGGTTGGGCATGAAATCCCAGAGTGGGAATGTTTATTTTAAATTTAGGCATGGCCTGGAGAGCCAAGACTGCATGGAGGCCCGACGACGACACCAGCCCGGGGACAGAAGGAAACCAGCACGGTTGGAGAGATCAGCACACAATTTTTTCTTTTTTCTTTTTTTTGGCTACTTAAGGGTGGTGAAATTAAGACGCAACAAAGTTGTCCTCTTTTTCAGCACCGAACAGTTAAGAGTACACGTGGGCAACATACAGGACCAGGACCAGAACCAGACCAGAAGAACAAAATACGATTTTTTTTAGTGTTTCCTTTTAGAAAAGTGGCGGATGGGACCGCAGAAACCGTACCGACCTGATTTGGGTAACCGCTCGGTTGAGGTACCTAGCGCACTGATCCGGCACCTGAACGGTTGGGGCTAGAAACACTGCCGTTGTGGACCGGTCACACAGATCCAGACGGGGATCAGCGCGCCATGTTTAAATATATCATCGATTTCACGAGCGCAGATTCCAGACTTCTCGTTCTTTCTGTGGAAAAAGGCAGCGCGAAATCGCATTCCCCGGACCACCCGGGAGGTGCAGATGTTCCATTCAGTGAGAAGTGGGGAAGGTTTTCCGACCCGTTTTCTCGGAGAACGGCTGCGGAGGGCTTCCAGCGGACAGCCGAGCGAAAAAAGCTCCGCGGCGATAACCGTCAGGTCGAGGACCACAAAGGGCCGGAGCGGCGTGAACGGAAAGGCGCGGAGGTGTTTCGGCAAGATGACCATCGGGAATGCACCCCGCCTGCCATGTAAGGTGCCGCCTGCGCTGGAAACGCGAACTAGATCCAGGTTAGCGGTCTAATCTGTGATTTACCGAGGCGAACTGAACCGCTTAGTGGAAACGGCGCTCAAATGTTCACCAGCTAGCCGCTAACTTTGACCGTCTGAGGCTCAGGTAAAAAACAAAAACAACAAAACAATGCAGTCCATCGAATCTTTAAATGAAAAATAAACCCACAAATAAAACCCAAAGCCGTCATCGAGTCCTGCGGGAGCCTGACAGCGACCCGCTACGCGACTGTAGAGGTAGAGTCCGGCCAGTCTTGTTCCGCGTGTGGGTGACGGATTCCGTGTCGGTCGAGGTTAATTATCACACGCTTTCGGCACGTTGATACATCGGCCCGGAGAGCCTCTTTGATGTGGAACACATGTAAGAATATTATACATCAAGCTTAAGAGCTTAACAACAAGGGAGAGCGTGGAGAGGAGGTGACACGCTCTTTCTTTATCAAATCCCCCCTTTCCTTTGATTACGTATTTATGTTCTCATAAAACATCCACTAATCTGGGGTTAGCCTTTGTTCCAATTCACTAAAGCCAAAAAAATTTTTTTCGAGTAATTCATCCCTTTTAATTACAGAAGGAAAGCGGGAAGTAAGGATTGCGAGTGGCTGAAAAAAAAAATGTTGAACCAAGCATAAGGAAAAAAGATTTTTCATTCTGCTTAATAGTAGAGATTAGAGATTAGGTTTAGAGGTTTAGGTTTATATACATTGGAGAGATTTCTTGACCACATTCACCACTCAGGTGCTTTAAATGTCACACTGAGGAGAAACTTTGCCATGAAGCCGCGGTCCACGGATGTCGGCAGAGCCGCAGCTGTTCCCCTAAAAGGCTGCATATCAATCAGGAGCTCTCTGACCCAATAACAGCCATCAGAAGATGTTATAACAGACAAAACTATTTGTATTCTGTAACATTCCACGCATTAGAGACCTACTTTTCCCTAAACTTTATAACATAAGTTTTTGGAAGATCTTTCCAACACCAGTAAGCGTTATTTTTTTTTTCTTTTAAAAGTTGGGTTATTCACTTAAACATACTCTTGCAATCACTTTTCAGAGCGTTGTCACACCCGATAATCTGAACCGTAGACGTATATAAACTAGACGGTACGCGCAGGTCCTCTAAAGTGAAGCCAAACTATGTCGAATCGCCCCCTGGTGGCTGGTGGTAGTATAGGTTGTAAACACCACCTCCTCCATGTTAACGGGACTAAAGTACTCTTGATCCCCCCCCCAAAAGATGGTTTCCGCCATATCTGGTAGTTCTTCATCAATCAATGTTGTTTGTCCAAGTGTCCATTTTTTCTTTGGTAAGTTTAGTTTTAATTAGTTTATTTGACACTTTTAAAAATAAAACTCGGCGTAGCTTCATGATTGACGGCAGCCCCGCGCAAACGAAAGTCACAAAGTCATTTGCAGACTTTAGGAATTACAAATAAGAAAGTCGAGAGGACATGTGACGCTAACTTTGCGTAACAGCCCCTGTCCGTTTCAAACTGTAAAACCGCTTTTAGACGATAAACCGAGCACTCAAGGCCCGAGTTGGGCGGGACCTTGATACCGCGGCTCCATTTCCCGCTTCTGCCTCCAAATCTCATCACCAGTGTAAGATGGCCGCATCCATATTTGGAGTATTTTGGCCTCGTTTTTTTGTATTACAGCAGAAACAGGAGGCACTTGTCCAGCATATCCACGGTATTTGGTCTGAGCGAACGAAATATCCACACTGCCCTCCGCCCCTCTCACGTCCGCGCTCACCCTCAAAATCCCTGGAAAGCATCAGCGGTTTTATGAGTTCTGACTCCGAATAACGTCACCTGACCATTTCGATTAAGGCCCGGGCCTCCCCTGGTCCCTGTGTGCTACCGTGGCTCGTTTTTCCTTTTTCACTATTCTGACGAAAGCCTGCCATAACTTCCCCTGACTGATGCAAAAGTCTGAACCGTCCGCAAAAGCGCTTTCAAATCTGGGTTCGGTTCAATCCGGTCTGAGGGGCTCCTCTCGTCTTCCGGGCCGTGGTCCTGAAATACCATTCACAGCCGTTGCTCCAGCTCGGATTAAAAGCCTGGCCAAATCAGCTGTGACGTGCTCTGTGCAGATTCAAACCATTCGATGAGAAAATATCTAATCTCTTGGTCAATTTGTTCTTTTTTTTTTAATATATCCATATTACCAGTCAGACGCCTCAAAACATTACAACCACTGCAGTTCCCGCCGCACCGAAGGTATGCAGAAACAGAACGCTGCTGCCATTGAAACATCCCTGGATCAACTAAAACAACAGCAACACAAAAACCTCAGATGGCCTCAAAGAGAAAAAAAACGCTTCCTCCTGCAAACTTGACAGCTTAATTTTTGTATAAATGTACCATCAACTGACAACTTCCTCCGTAAGTATGGGCTTGAACCGGATCGCCACGTATCGTTTAGCTAACATCCTGCTGAGAAAATCCCTGTTTTCCTTTCACCCACACATGCTGCCACGCACAAACACGCGCACTTACACACACACACACACGCGCACACACACACCAGCATGCTGTCAGCTCCCTGTATTAGATTCACATAGTGGCACTGGGACAAAGGTATTTCTTCCGCTTCTTCCACTCGCCTTTCATCTCCCCCGCCCGCCCTCCGTCCCTCCTCCCACTCAAAACTCCCTGAAAAGCAGGAATCTGGTTCTGAAAACACGCACCGGAAAAAGCGCGGCGGCCCCGCCAAGCCACCTGAGCGGCTGACGGGGAGCGGCTCCAGTCGGCCTGACACCGACCCCCCTATCCGTCCCCGGGGCCCGATCCAGCGCCGGACGGCGAGGTCCCGCCCCTTCTGAGGCGAGCCGATGACGGACTTGGAGGGAGATTAAAGGGGGATGCGTGTGCGTTTGGAGCGCGCAATGCGGCGGGTTCCTCTGCCCCTTTTTTCCTGCTGTCAGCGGCTCCATTCAGGGGAGGCTAATGTACATCAGCATGGCGATGGGAGTCGTTACCGCCATAACATTATGACCCCGGCATGTTTATCATTGAATATAGTCCAACGCTTCTGAGAAACACTGTCGCCTCAGGAGTAGTTTTATGTCGAACTTTTATTGAATCTGTTTGCGAGAGGTGTTGACGTAGCTTAATGTTCGTTAATGAGACTGTAATTTTCTGATGCTGTTGAACTGTACTGGGTTATTCCGAGAGGGGTCCCTAATATTTTGGTCATTCCACTGATTTGCATTGTTGAGACGCCTCTCAGCGTAACCCAATAATCAATAAACACCTCTCTGAAACAGAAAAGAATTCCGACATTAGCCTCCTCCCGAGGGGGAATGTATTGCAGGGCTGATGCACTGTGTTCTATGGCGAACATGCAGTGGTTTCAATGTTACGGCTCATCGGTCTATAAGCGAATAACGACGTGCAAAACTCCTGAATTTTTTTTTTTTTTTTATTACCGTATATCTAATATTCATGGAGAAACAAAACCTCGATTAGCAGTTAAGCATGCAAAATAATATGTAGGTAATAGAAGAATCGATGTTTCACTCTGCTCCGTTTGAGCTGGTGTGTGATTGATGGTGATGGACAGGTGGTCCGTCCAATCACCTGCCAAGTTTTTTTTTTTTTTTACCTTCCCTTTTTTCCCCCCACCAACAGTTTCCAAGGGCGACTTCCCAGATGGTTCAATATAATAAACCATCTGGCGTGTCAGGTTACATCTGTCAGGCATGTGATACATCTACCGTATATTATATATATTTATATGACACTCTGAGACAGAGTGCAGTCATGATTTTTCCAATCTTGCTACGTGTTGAGAAAATTTCAAATCCAGCGACGTCTACTTCCATTGCCATTAGAAAACGCGGCGCTCCTGAGGACACTTTGAAAACGCGCCTAATAAGTAATCTTAACAGCAAGTTCGATGTTCACACGGGCGTGGAGATTTCTGTGGTTCTTTTGTAACGGTCTGGTTTTGGTTGCAAAAAAAAAAAAAAAAAAAAAAAGTCATTGGATCTGACATGTTCCTAATTTGTTCCTTGACAATATGCAACGTTTGTCCGACAGAGGCTAAAAATGGAGCCGACACCCCTGCTCAAGTCAGACTGAGCCCACAATAGAGAGGTGTTAAACGTGTGTGTGTGTGTGTGCGTGGGTGTGTACCCGCATCAAAGAAAAGTGACGACACAATGTAAAACAAAAAAAACAAAAAAAAGGAGGTATCAGCACAAGATGGAGTCACTCTTGGCACGGCGTTTGCAGCCGGCCCCCGGCTGCTGCACCTGCGCCTCCCACTGCGACTTGTTAGCGCGCCGGTCGGCGCCGCGCTGCCTCGCAAGGGAAAGGTCGAGGGGCTCCAGTTCCGCGTGGCGTTTGCAACCTCTACGCGACGCGTGGGATTCCCCCCAACCATTAAGCAACGGATCGCTGTGCACGGGATGCGTCAAGTAGTCTTATAGCATTCTGTACAAAAACAATGCAAGCGCGATGCTGGCGAGTCACGCACGCTAAAAAAGGGCCCCTAAAATCTGCTTGAAAACCGGATCCCGAGGAGCTAAGCGAGCTTCCGGCTCCACAGAGTCAGAGTTTCTGGCAGATCATTTATTACAGCACTGGAATCTGGTCTAGGTCTCAGCTGAATGAGCCCTGCTCTGCGGCCATTGACACTGATTTTCTCCCGCGACATTCATAGTGTCATCACCCATTTCTCCAAATACAGCTTTTTCATTAAAAAAAACACACAAAAAAAAACCCTTCATATTTCGAAAAGTTCAATGTGTCAAGACGGCTTATTTGACGTCCTTTCTATTTCTAGAAGATAAAAGGCCGCTGTTGCTTTGGGTTCTGTGGCTTGCTTGATGGTAAACACGACAGTTTAAAAGAGGACATTTAACATTTGAAATGGTCTGCGCCATCAGATTTAATATCTGGGCCTGTCACTCTCGCCCTTTCTTTGCATATGGATGTTGTTTTCCATTAAACACTCGGAGCAATTTCACGAGTTAAGCGGAGGATGTTTGCAGCGGGCTGGGGAGGACGGACGGAGGGATGAGGGCCGCAACGTGGGGATTTGATTTTCCCCATAAACAGCTTTGGAGCAAAAAGGAGGGATGTGGACTTGCGGTGGAAAACTGGGAGCCTGTCAGTCCTGACTGGGACCTGAGCTGGTAGGGGGGACGATGCCGAGGTGGAGGAGGTGAGCGCCCGTCGCCGCACACTCAATTAATCAAGCCAAGGCTCGCGGTTCGGGGAATATGACTGCCATCTGCGCTCCAGCATGCGAAGGGAGTGCGAGGTGGAGGTCGGGGACGCCGGGGAGGGAGGGAGGGAGCCGCCGAGCGTGGATGTCCCAGACAGACTTGATTAGATGTCTGATGGCGGGTCTCCACCAGCGGGCCACCCAAGTGGAGCTCACATTGAGTGAGTGTGTGTGTGTGTGTGTGTGTGTGATTCAAGGTAAAGGGGGGGAGCATGAGCATTTCTGTCGCCGTCATCCCCGCGGACGTTCTTGATCGGCCGTGACGCTCGCAAAGACGTACCATTTGCAGAGCGCCGGCTGCCTTCTGGAGGGCGTCCGCCAGCGCCGCCGCCCGCGCGCATCCGCCCGTGATCACGCAGGCGGACCGCGAGAGGGTCTCTGGGAAGGACAAGCAAGAATTTTTTTTTTTGAAAACTCCTCCGCTGCTTTGCGTTAAAACACAAACCGACTGAACCTTAAATCACATTTTTAAAACACCGATCGAGCGGAACGTTACGACCCATGCGTGTTTACCATAAAATATAATGCAACATCACCCCCCCGCTCATTATTCAGCACAGTTCTACGGCGTCACAAATTACAGCCCCAATAACAGTCATTCAAATATGTCAACGCCTCTCTCACACACATTCAACAGAAAGTCAGCATAAAACTCCTCCTGAAGGGAGAACTGACTGCATCTTACGCTTTATCGACGTAGATCCTCGCAGTTAAAGTCTACTATCACCTACGCAGGGAAGCTTTCCACTAAAATGGAAAAATAGAAAGAAGATGCTCATAAGGGCTGATAAGATTAGCAACGCATTTCCATATTTTGGACACCCCAGTTATCTAATAAGTCAATTGTACCACCATCTTTTGCGTTCAAGAGCCGGTAGACATGTATCATTAAGTAGTAAATGAGTGCACGGAACACTGGCTGTAGCAGAGGGGCAGCGCCAGTGTTTGGATTGGTCCCCGATGAGCCCTTGTTTTGGGTTTTTTTTTATTGTGCAGTTCTGTTTGCAAAAGCTCAATTTACTGCATGTTCCACAACGCAGCCCCGAAGCTAGTCCCGGCGACGGCGGGCAGCCCAGAAAACAAACAAGCAGCGCCATGGGAACCGGCCAGAAGCGTGTCTATTGCCACTTTAACGTTCGACTCGTCTCATCTTTTACCATCTGAGACAGCAAATAAAATTCTACCATGTAAGTTGCTGTTCTGAGGTTTTCTTGCTCTGGAAGAAGAATATGCATCAACTTAGCTTGATACATATTTGAGGGTATCAACCTATGTTGATACATATTTGAGGATTCCAAAAATACATATTTGAGGGTTCCAGAACAAGAAAACCTCAGAACAGGAACTTGCATATGTAGATAAACTACGCATAACATAGGTTTATGCTGGGGTCATTGACTTGAGCCCTTTTCCTCAACGTGACGCTATGCTACCCATGAGCCTTAGCCACCTCTGCTACAGAGAGTGAGCCAGTCAGACAGGGAGGGAAAAACTCGGAATGCATAAATCATTGGCCATTTCAGTCGGGAGCAGAACTCCAGGCCGTAAAACAGCTGAAAATGAACTGATAATTCATCAGTTTTCACGAGCAGCAGGTTTTTGCGTTACGTTAAAAGGGAATTTTTGTTTTTTTGTTCCCTAAATTGCAATTGGAAGTTGTGTTTGACTTTATAGTCGCAGAGTTAAATGTCCGTCCAAGTCGCGGCGAAGCTCCAGCTGTCAGTCATCCATCACTTTTACTCCTGCAGCCCTCGAGGACGGAAATTATTTCCTCCCTCTCAAATCTCTACGGGCTAGCTAACTTGCCAGCGGAGGAGCTAACGCTAGCTAGCGGCGAGATTTAAGGCTGATAATGTGTCTTTAGCTCTTGGCTAGCACCAAAACTCAAACATTTACAGCGAGGTAGTAATTCTGGCAGTTCAGGAACCATAAACTTACATTTCAATTTCACGAGCCTGCACTCGTTCTTTTTTTTTTTTGTTTTCTGTTTTTTTTAAGCTAGCTCTACAAGCTAAGCATTATCAACGCGCCAAATGAATCATGCGTTTGAATGGTAAATACCAAGTTCACGGTCCAAAAACAGAAAACCAAGTTAAACGTGTGTATTTTTCATGCTAAGTGGCCAACTTGGATGTTTTGAAACGCCGTCAACTCATCATAACCGCTGCAGAGGACCTCCAGCGCAGCTGCCTCACTTAAACGGCCGTCGACTGTGATATCATAATTCAGCATGCACAGGCAGCCACGTGCAGGGGCCCCCACACACACACACACACACGCGCACATAAACTGTGGTGTGTATACAAGTACAGAAAAACAAACGCACAAACCGAAGCACTCGACAGTTTCGCATATTGACAGATGTGAGAACTTTCCTCCACGTCTTCTCGACACACACACGCATGCACACACACACGCGCGCACACACACACACAATGGATTCATTCACTTCAGAGGCTCTGGGAATAATCACAATGCACCTTATGTCACTACCAAGCAGGTAATTGTTGGTCCAGGTGCTGGCGGGGTGAAATATGGGGCTGCGTTTATTTCCATTTCTCCGATTGTGATCGTCGCGCTTGTCCCGACTTGCTTTCTGTCATACACACAGCCGGCCAACACCCGCCCTTTTCAACAATGCCACAAAGAATGTCTTCCGCCGGACGACGGCGAGAGGCTATTTTGGTTCAATGTAGCCTATTCAACCGACTACCACACAAAGAGACAAAAAAAAACCCAAAGAAACATCCGATATCTGACCATTTAACCCAAGAAGAGCTGCTCTTTCATGTACATTATGTACACATATATATGTGTGTGTGTGTGTGTGTGTTCACATATAGACCACTACATACAAGACACATGCAGTACACACGGCAAACAACGTACAGAGAAGGCGACTCACCTTTTATAATCGACTCGGCAGCAGCCAAATCCCGTTTGTAGGTAACCTGACGGAGGGACATTAATATTTTTGTTAATTATTGCATCGAAAGTTTCAGTCTTACGCGCGAAATCCTCGGAAGGTCGTTGACGCAGCAAACCGACGCGCCAACGGTAAATGGAACACGCCGACCGATGTGGCTGGAGCTATTTTTGCCACTGTTCTAATAGTTTGCCTCACTAATTTCATCCTTTAGCCTCACAAAGTTCAGCCGCGTTGCATTTTTCAAGACGCTGATGCGAGCAGGCACATTACTTACTTAAATATCTGTGAGCGGCAGCGGATTGGAGTCCGCGCCCGCTCTCCCCTGGACTTCTCTCAGACCTCGCAGACACTTTCAACACTTAGCGGCTTCGTGAAATACTGCTGGACCAAAAGGCGCAGGAGTCCTAAAGTTGGGCCAGACATGCACCTTACGCTGGAGTTCTTTTAGTCTGCTGCCGTTTTCGTTAGCCTCGGCAGACGCATGAATCACATGCATAATTTAGTTGCCAAGTCTGTTTCTTGTTGCACTTTGCCGTATTTCATCAACAACGCCGACTTTTCCAGCCCAGCCAGGCGTGAAAAGGAACTTTCCCCTTCTTCTTTTTCTTCCTTCTTGTTTTTGGGGTCAAATTAAAAATATGTGCACAAAAACCGGGAGGTCGGAAACATGCTCACTGACAAGCAACCTGCTTTGGAAGATTTGTATCACGGTGTAATAAGAAGGGAAAAATTGGAAACCGCCGGAATCAGCGGTCCAGAAGAAGCCGCTCCTGACATCGTTTTGTCATTTTTTTTCAACGCGTCGGAGGACTCCAGCTGAAATTCCGCCCAATTCCACGCCGTTTGGGGGACAAAGATCTCGGCACCTAATTAACGCAAAGCATCGCAACAGTAAAATCTAACAAGAGACACACAAAATCTCGGACTTGGCTGAGCCGAGCCTGCGAGGCGTTTAATCTGATTGAGCTTCGGTGGAGAAGCCTGGACACACGGACTAATTTTAATATTGGTGCCCCCCCCGCCCCCCCCACCCTCCTGCCAGCGCCCCTCGCTTTCATGCTGGTGAACTCTGCCTGCGTGATAAATCAGCAGCAGGCATACAGCTGCGCTCGCCAACGTGTCACCGTATCCGCAAACCAGAACCAGGCGCCTGGCGAGCTCACCTTCCACAGCGTTGGCGGACCCTCAATGAGCTTGGCGTTGGTGCCACAGTACTGCAGAGCCAGATGGAGGCACTCGGTGCCAAACTCGAAGTCTGACTCACTGCACTGAAGAGGGGACACAAAAGGAAAAGGAGGCGGCGGCGGACGGCTGTTAACTGCATCTATAAACCGACGGCGCAATCATCTACTGTGCACTATCAGACGTACAATGGATGGAAATATACTAAATATGGCTTCTTAAAGGTATTCTACTAGGTCCTCATCAATAGTGGCACCATTTTTTTTTTTTTGACATCACCCAACTCCACTCTCTAGACCATCTGATGTGGCTTCTCGAAAGATCACAATCTTCTCCCCGTGGACGTCTCATAATCTGGTGCCTCTCGTGCTGCGATCTCCAGCGTGCTCGCGGCTGGCGAAGAAACAGGCCGATAACCAAACGTTGTCGGCGCCGCATTTTTCAGAAGATGCATCAGAGGATTCTGTTTTCTTTGGCTGGCGGATTACTGGCCCTCTGACACGCTTAGCTGTCTGAGCTGAGATTTAAAAAGTGCGAGTCGGTTTCGTCAGGCCAAAAGATGCTTTCCCACATGTTTCCAGAAGACGCGTGGATGCTGCTCAAGTGCTTGCTCCAGTGGAGGAGTGATGCAGCCCCGTCGCGTTAAGGACCCTACAGCTTCTCAAACTTTCTTTTTTCACAGTTTTACTGACAGAAATGAGGATATTTTAAACTAACTTTACTTTTAATACAGCTAAACCGCCGTTGCATCTTCATTATTTCCAAGAAAAACAGCTTCAACAGCTTTTAATCATGACCTTCTTCCAATTTATTTCAAATTTCAAATTCAAAATGGGCATTATATGCTTTTAAAAAAGCAACCAAATCTCCTGTTTCAATGTTTGAAATGTCTCACAGCTCACTACATGATTGCAAAATGAGCAACTCTGGCAGAGTATGCCAACAGCTGCACATAAATTCAGAGATAAGAAATAACTTAAAAAAAAATAAATCTGTTTTGGTAAGAGTATATATGTACAATATACACCAGTCACAAAGTGATACCAAAATACTCACTTGTCTAATATATCCCACTCACTAGCAGGTGCCATGGTAACCAGTTAATTAGTGCTAATCACTTAACCTGTAAGTGGTCATAATGTTATGGCTGGTCAGTGTATATGAGAAAAATTCACACAAAAAAAAAAGGAGACAGGAGACTTACTTACTTTTACTTACTTTCTGTGAGTGGGAGTCGCTAAACACCCCAATGATACTATGCTGTGACGATATGATAGTATGATTATCACAAATATCTCGATATATTCGATATACTCGAGATATATATTAACTTAGTAATGCCCAAAAGGAGAAAAAAAAAATGCATGTTTGATCTCATGAGATAAAGTTTTCACTGTGTTCATCTCACTTCAGTCGTTGCATGCTGCAGCGAAATGGAACTGTCAGGCGGAACAACAGTCCCAAAAAAACATGTCATCAATTGTTTCGTGCAATTCCTTTGCATTTCCTACACGAAAGACCAATTCTTAGCATCTATGTGTGGATACCGTATCATATCGCCATCCAAAATATAACAGCACACCGCATCGCACCTAAACCAAGACAAATCCAGACGCTGTGCCTGTATCATCACATCTAACACGCTGACTCGAAGTGCAACTGCGAGAAAATGTAAGTATTTGACCCATACAGTAATTGACTGCCGGCTTTGATCACGATTATTAAACGCTTGACTTGTAGCCATTTCGGGCAGGCCGCAAACGCTCGACAAACAAATGCTCCACCGGCTAGCGCGTTTGCTGCCCGCGCCTTTAAAACCCATCCAAGACATTTAAATAGAACGCGAAAAGTCGTGCTAATTCCCTTTGGTTCATCTTTTTCACTTTGCACATTAATTTTAATTGGGGCAGCTCTAAACCGTCTTCAGCGTCTGATCAAAGTGGATCCGCATTTTTTTTCTCCCCCCCGAAACATTAACGACGATAAATCTTTGCCGCTCGTGGTGCCAATGAACATTTTGTCTGGTTGTGATTCCTGGCTGGGAAAAGCTCAGTTTGCGAGGATCACATGGAAAATTGGATTGAGGCAATGAGCTCGTTTGGTTTAAAATGCACGCTGGACTACAAAGACAAATTTATGCTACCTGAGATTAGACCTGGGTAATATTTTATCAAGCTATAAAAGAGAGAGGTCTTATTCCAAGCGCCCTGGAACCGAGGAGAGAAATTACATGAGAAATATGCTCTGGGTCTTGAGGTAATTTAACCTTCAGCATTTTTCTGCAAGTACAAAAGCCCTCAGCGGGGACTGGATAAAGTGTCTCCCCTTTGTCTTCTGAGCCCTAAGTTCTTCAGCTCTCAATGGCTCTCAGATTTTTCATGGACATGTCCTACAGTCCTAGCGTGACAGACACCTTACACTAGGTCGTCTTCTGAATGGCTGGCGAAGGGTGCAGAGGGAGGAGGAGCGGGGGTCCCGCGCTCTCACCGGAGACAGACCTTCCTCCTCCTCGTCTTCCTTCTTTGTCACCTTCTTCTTCTTCGTCGCCATCTTCGTCTTCTACTTCCTCGTCCTCTTGGTGGTTGTTTTTAGCTGCCGTCTCGCTTTTGGTCGCCATCTTCTTCGTCGGCCTCTTCTGCGTCATCGTCTTCTTCGTCGCCAGTGTCTTCTACTTTGTCGTTCTCTCCACCACAGACTTCTTCGTCATCGTCTTTGTCTTCTTCTTCGTCATCGTCTTTGTCTTCTTCTTCGTCATCGTCTTTGTCTTCGTCGTCATCGTCATCGTCTGTCTTCGTCATCATCATTTTTGTCTTCTGTCATTGTCTTCTCTTTTGTCATCGTCTTTGTCTTCTTCGTCATCGTCTGTCTTCTTTGTCATCATCATTTTTGTCTTCTGTCATTGTCTTCTCTTTTGTCATCGTCTTTGTCTTCTTCGTCATCGTCTGTCTTCTTTGTCATCATCATTTTTGTCTTCTCTGTCATCGTCTTCTCCTTCATCGTCGTCTTTGTCTTCTCCTTCTCTATCATCAACTGTCTTCTCCGGCATCGTTGTTGTCTTTTTCCGTCATCATCTTCTCCATCCTCGTCTTCTCCTTCGCCATCGTTTTTGTCTTCTCCTTCGTCATCGTCTTTGTCTTCTCCATCATCAACTGTCTTCTCCGGCATCGTTTTTGTCTTTTTCCATCATCATCTTCTCCGTCGTCGTCTTCATCTTCTGCGTCACCGTCTTCTCCGTCATCGTCTTCTCCGTCCTCGTCGTCTTTGTCTTCTCCGACATCGTCTTCTCCGTCCTCGTCTTCTCCTTCGCCATCGTCTTTGTCTTCTCCATCATCAACTGTCTTCTCCGGCATCGTTTTTGTCTTTTTCCGTCATCATCTTCATCTTCTGCGTCATCGTCCTCTCCGTCATAGTCTTCACCTTCTCCGTCATCATTGTCTTCTCCTTCCTCATCGTCTTTGTCTTCTCCATCATCGACTGTCTTCTCCGGCATCGTTTTTGTCTTCTCCACCATGGTCGTCGTCTTCTTCATCCTCTGTCTTCTCCAGCATCGTCTTCGTGTTCTCCGTCATCGTTTTTGTCTTCTCCATCATCGACTGTCTTCTCCGGCATCGTTTTTGTCTTCTCCAGCATCGTCGTCTTCTTCTTCATCCTCTGTCTTCTCCAGCATCGTCTTTGCGTTCTCCCTCATCGTTTTTGTCTTCTCCAGCATCGTCGTCGTCGTCTTCTTCATCTCCCCGGGTCTAACGCGACTGCACTCGCCTCAACTCGGCGGCGTGGATGTGAGCTCATTTTCTCAAAAGCCCAAGCCAGCGGGCCTCGGGGGCCAGTCTGAAGACGCCATGGGTGCCAGGAATAAAAATAACTGCAGACTAATGGGGCTCCAGTTGGAGGCATTCTTGCGCTCTTAGCTCAAAGTTTGCTGCCTCATACAAAATCATGGCCATCGGAAGAAGCATCGCATGGAGTCGAGGTTGTAAAAACAAATTCAAAGTGTCTTGAAAATAAATAAGGCCGATTTCAGCAAATCAGGTTTCGTATTAAGTTGGCCTGCCAAGTCTCAACAATAAGCCTCTGCTTTCAGAGGGGGGGCCAGCACGCAGGCGGCGTACGTCAGCGGGCAAATTCTTTCCATTTTTCAGGTACACATATTAAAACGCACTCAACTGCTGGGACCGTTAATGCGAATCCACCTTAATGTGCCATGTAATTTCACCGCCCTTTCGCCGCTTTTTCCACCTTAAGTCTCCGATTGCTTTTGTTCCAGACTATCTGCTGCAGCGAGGGCAGGATGAATTAGCGTGTCACTTCTCCGCCAGACGCAGCAGAGACCCCGATGAAAGCGGTGGTGCCCTCGTCGCGGGCTCTTTCGAAGGGAGACCCTGCAGGTTCTGGCACATCACCTGTGCAATGAAGGACTCTAAAGGCCTGGTATGATGTATGAGAACCATAAAGCCCTTGTCATCCGAGTGATATAATTTTGAGAGCATAAATCTCAGTCTCACTCAGTCATTTCATGAGGTTCGAGACAGCTCTTTTTGGTAATTACCAAGTTTCAATGTTCCTTTGATTGTCTCCTGGAGGAGGAAATTGTCTTGGATTATGGGTTCTTCTGAGACCGAGCGGCACAAACAAACCCATGGGGCTTAATTAGCCAAATCTGTGGCATCATCTGTTGTTTTTAAATATGCCGGTAAATGCAGAGGTCACGCCACTGGATCCATTTGGTCCTGTTGCGTAAACACAAACACTTACCAGCGTATGCACAACAGTCAAAAACAACACTAAATGTGACGGATGCACCGACTGGAAAATTCTGGGCCGATATCAAAGATTAAAATATTAGCATGCGGCCTATAGTTACATTTGGGGGAGTTTTTTGTGCTTATTCTCCATTTTGTGTCTGGAATATGAAAATTAATAACGGGTTTAAATGAGTAAAAAATTGGGCCTTAAATATCCAATCATCTTTAAGCTGATGTTAGTCAACAAAGTGAGTACGGGCCGATCAGCATCACTTTATTCCTAATTCAAGCTAACGATAACTAGAGGAAGTTCAGCGTTTTTCCATTGGCTACCACTGGACATATTGCTAACGAGGGGCCACTCTAGCCCCGTTTACCCAATGCGGTACCGATCCATTCAGTTCGGTATGTCACACCATTTTTCTATTGCCTTTCTGTTGCCATAAGTTGTGGATGGTATCAAAAGATCTGCGCCAAAAAGGAAATAACCGCGCCATGAGCTCAGTGTCAAATGAAGAGGAGAACTGTGAAAGTTTGCAGGTCTTTTCAATTCAGCTTGAACGAATGAAGGTTATGGCGCCTTCTGCACTTTTTTTCAGACTTTGAATCCGACACGTTTGCGGCACCATCGGAACATAACCAAGTAAAAGGAAGGAGCAGACTCTACCCTCTGATAGGCCTGGTGGATGATGTCGTACGCGAACCCCTGAGGCATCTCGCTGGCTCTGTACTTGGCTCGCTCCAGGGAATGATCCAGGTAGCCCTCCGAGGTGGTTGCTATCACCGTGGAAACAAGCGGTCGGATAGCCCCTGCTGCCTGGGTGAGGAGGGGGAAAACAAAGGGGCAAAAATTACGAATACATGAATTCGATTGGAGAGATATTTGAAGAGGAACATTACATCCATGTAGAAGAGACAACGGACCAGAAGCTGATTCTTCAGCTGTCTTCATTAGGACGAGCAACATAATATTATAACGTTAATGTGGCTTTCAAAATACTCCGCAAAACTGGAAGCAGAGGGACTTAAAAAGAGAAATCTCAGACTTTTCATGACTTTGCCTCTTATTCATCCGTTCACACACACACACACACATTCAGACACCAGACGCGGCACAGTCGCCACCCAAGAAGCTGGCCGTGACGTCCAATGGGAGCACAACTGTGGCGCAGCGTCACGGTCAGTGACGCCTAAACCGACCGTCATTTCGCGGGCGGCGCCGCCACACCCACGCCGAGCGGAAAAAGTAAAGCGGCGCGCGAATCGGCGGGCGAGGGCACAGAAAGAGCGAATGAAAATCCGTAGAAAAATACAGGTCGCAAAATATCCGGAGAGGAATATTCCTGAGTTTAAAAGTCCGACCTCGGGATGGAATTAAAAAAAAAAAAAAAAAAAACAGCTCAGCTGGGCACACACCCTAAAGGGGTTTTCTTTCGCATCAGGACATTTTGACTAATAGCATTAGCGATGATTTAAGAGCCCCAGTTAGCCGTGATGACGGTGCGCCAGCAAACAAATGGAGCTGAAGCGGCGAGATTGAGTTAAGCAGTAAATAATAAAGGTCATGAATTCCAGCGGGGATGAGGTAAGTGAAGGTTACGGCTCCATCACTGTAACTCAAACTATTAAAATGAAGCCCGATCTTAGGTCAAAGCGGTCTCACGGCAGGCCTGCGTTTGCTATGATTGGAGTTTTAAAAGGTTATTGCTTCTTTATTTTTGTTTTTTTGACTATCCCAGTCTTCAATTCGGTTTTTGATTCTCCAAATAAACCGAAAGAAAAACGTCAAATCATTATTGGCGGTTTTCATCCGGGCCGTTAGCCTCGCTCGTTAAGTCGGCCGCAGGACGCTGATTAAGGCCCGATCATTAATATCGCTATGGTTGCCGGTTGGTAAGATCAAATTCGGTGATTAAACATGAGCCGCGGGCGATAAAAAAAAGGATTTTAATGCACCATTACCGACCAATCAGACAAGAGCACGCACGCACCCAGGAAGGGTGCAGGCCCAGTTCCTCCGATGCTCGTCTGCGAACATCGGCAAAGGCCGCCGCTAAAAAAACAAACAAAAAACAAAACAAAACGAAAGCGCGCCTGACTTCTTGTTCAACAAGAGGCCTCCCGGCTGCAGCCGGAATGCTGGACGCCGGGCCGCTAAGCGGACTCACCGCCGAATCCCCGAATGCACTTAAAGTAAGCAGATGCGGATCCACATGAGCGGCGGCGGGGGCCCGGAAGGTCGGCGGCGGCGACGGTGGGAGTTTGTGCTTTCCCCCGCCGCTCGCGAGCCCAAAAGATGTCAAAGCCGGCGCCGCGTATGCCTTCATATCGCCAGACGCATGCTGACGGGAGACGCAAAAACCCTGCCGGGGGAATTGGGAGCGTTTCCGTAACCTGAAGCCGAGCCGATCGCAGCTCCTGCTCCTGCAGCATCTTTTGGCGCAAAAAAAAAAGTGTGACGAGAAATGTTTGACGAAACGGCGAAAATATGAAAGCGGTTTGGAGTCGGGACTTGACAACTTAACACGACGGACTCCGCGGCTCCGCCGTTATGCATCTTTACTCACAGACGGCGCACCGAGACAATTGAGGGAATGCAGTTATTGCAATCTTAAAATTGAAGCGTTAATTTAAGTCTTCAAAAGATAGATTTTTCTAATTCTATGAATTTTTTTGTAAACGCTTTCCAGCTATAGATGCCATGAAAATATCAAAACCTTCAGCATTTGACACAAATTGACTTTTCTATTCAAACTTTTTGATAATATTGTAAAAAATGTGCTAGTTAACCTATTCCCAAAAAAAAGGGGCCTATGAATTCTGCCTCTTTCATTAAGCTTCATCAAGTTTAAGCCCTTCTCTTCTAGCGTTGTTGCATTGCTTTGCATTGCTGCTGCTGCTCTTTCCTGCATCGAATACGCCTGCCGTGATATCGTTCAACACGCCCCCTCGAATCACGATTCAAGACTCGTGCGATGCGCCCGCAAGTCGCGGAAAAAAAAGGGGAAGCAAGAGGGCCTTGGCCTGGAAAATTTTTGGTGTCTGATTCCGCGGAAAGAACAATTTGTTTCGGCCGTGGTGATTACGCAGCAACAATTAATCCAGCTGGAGCCCACACGGCTCGCGCCTCCATCCATCGCCATTCAAAATAATCAAACATTTCTGAGATAATATTTTCATCCCAGCGCCGCGTGATTGGAGGCAGTTTGGAGGACGAGACGGCCGGCGAGCGTGCGCAGGCACGGCGGGGGAAAAAAAAAAAAAAAAAAAAAAAAAAAAAAAAAAAAAAAAAAAAAAAAAAGGACAACTACAGTAAAAATGAAACAATGTAAAAGTGCTGCTGCTCAAACTGATTTGAGGTACTGTAGATGGCAGAGGAGCAGATTAGTAGACTAT
>CAAKHG010020945.1:0-10237 GCA_901007715.1 Dactylopterus volitans
TGTATGTTTCTGTGTGGTCTGTGTTGTTGTGTCAGTGCTTTGCGTGCGTGTGTGTGTGTGTGTGTGTCTTATATACACACACCCGTGCGTGGAAGAACATCCCATGACTCAAATATGCACTGGCTGACTACGTGCGCCGGAGCTTTTCCAGGAAACTCCTACCTGCCTTTCCAAAACTCAAATTCTTTCCTTTCCCAGTTGATGGTTGTTCTTCCCAGAGCATCTCAATCATAACTCTGGCGCTCCTCTCACTTAACTAGACCGGGACTGATTTAGGAATTTCCGCTCCAGGACTTTGGATTCTCCATGCGCAGCACTGTTTCCCCCCATGAAACAAACTCACTCCTCCACACTGCAATAAATGAATGAGTAAATAAATAGACTTGAATGCAGATTCAATTTGATTTGGAGCTGTCGGGGATCCGATTAACTCACCCAGCGAAACCAAGTTACCGGCCCACGCCGCGATAAAGATACACATGTCTAGAAATGTCTCATAAACACGCCAGCCGAAGGTCGCGCCTTGTTACCGCCCGCCGTGAGAGGCAAGATCCCTCACGCAAGACAAGTCACTCATTCCAGTGACTATTTGGTCCATTCCCAGAAGTCCGGGTGGCCTTAACAACGGGCTTCGGGGGCGTCGGCATGCCACTCACCTTTGTCATTGTAGCCAGGTTTACAATTGGGATCCACGCTCGGAGGCACCGCAGCGGCGTGGATGATCGTGCAAGTATCCAGGTCGTTTCAGAACAGAAGCCTTGGAATTACTGGTAGCCGAACCGATCAACTGTCAAATCTGGTAATAAAAAAAAGGATAAATGTCAGTGTGTACTTTTTAAATACTAATTGCTGGCTAGCCGGGCTCGGAATAAAGGCTAATATGGCACAGCACCTCAAGGCGCCAAAGCTGAAGGTCAGTCGGCAGCCCGGTAGGCTTCTAATTTTATAATAGGGGATAAATGTCTCAATCGGGTGGTAAGTGATTCCACTGGGGATTGAGTGTTGGCAGCCTAAAAGTATGCTTAATAGTTTTTTTTAAGACATCGGCGGCCTAATTGCTCCTGGCGAGGCAGCCTCCAACGTCAGCGCGCTAATGTGTGCGAGAGTGCAAGCGGGTGAGTGATGTAACAGCAATGCAACATAAAGTGCTTTAAAGAGGGGAGGGAAGGTGCTACACCGTGTAAATGCGGCCCATTTACTGTCCATAAAAGTCAAGTCGTCTCCAGGGCGTGTTGCAGCAGGGAGGTTTGGAGCCCGACTAATCGGACCGGCCAGATATTTTTAACTTGTGCCCGTGTGATGCGAGCAGTTGCTTAAGCGCAGACAGTCATAATGACCAGGTAATGCGGGGGGTGGTGTGGTGGGGGGTGGGGGGGCTCTCGACTCGAGTTGTTCTCTCCGCGTGCAGCCCTGCAGTGTGCTCGAGGACTCCTGCCTGACTCGGTGCCGGCTTAAGGCCACAACAACACTTGCACCCCCGGAGTGCGAAATGATAATTTCTTCATTCAGTTTTTCCCCGCAGATGCACGGTGCGAAAGTGGCGTCAGCCGATGATCCGTATTTGGTGAATGTATTTAAAATGTATGGAGCCCAGTCTTGGTTCTTAATGGAATGATCAGGCGTTAGGGAATTATCTTGCGATGGTTTTGGCATCACACATCTTATGTATGGGGGAAATAAGCAGCGCACAGTTGGTTGCAGCGGCGGTCCAGCTCCTGTCTCCACAGGGTGGATTGTAAAAAAAACAAAAATGCACTGCTAATCTCAGCAAGATGTCTCCATTCCCATTTTCTCAACATCTGGGGGAGTCGCTCGCCCCCGTGTAGGTGCGTGTAACGTGCGGCTGCCGTGCCCGTCTGGTGCGTGGCGTCCCATGGAAAAGAAGAAACCGGCTCAGTCAAACGTGCAGCAACCAGGCAATAGGTTTGATGTAAGCTTCGTGTTTTGCATCGCTGATCGATGCGACCGGTCAATGCGGTGTTCAGAGACTCAATAAGTGTGTGTGTGTGTGTTTTGATTGGTGTCTTGCAAGAGAATAGAGCCGCAGAAGCTCATCCAGCTCTGTGCGTCATGTGCCAGTTCAGCTTGTTTCTCAGCTTCTTTGTTGCTTCCATCTTCCGTGCTGTCGTCATTCTTGCTGCTGAAAAGCAATCGTTTCTTTGTGTTCAGGTGTTTTCGCTTTTACTTTGGCAACTGCGGCACAGGCGACCTGCCTCCGGCATCAACGTTAAGATATTAATTGTGCTGGTAACACAACTGGGTTATTGATCATTCATGAGGGCCGACGTTGAAACATCCCAAACGTCAAGAGACCAAACTTTAATTGGGACGTCAAGGAAAAGTTTTGGAACTTCAGCCCAAATAAACGTCGTCAGCCCGTGTTTGTGCAATTAGGACGCTTTGATGAAGTCCCGCTTCAGCTTTTAAGTTTTAAAGTTTTGCGGTTTTTACTCATCTCCCCGCTCTCACGCCAAGCCGCTAATTTGTTTGGTCGAGAATTAAAAAAAAATGACATGGTGAGCTCGCCGGCCACCGGTCGGTTATTTGCACATCTCGTTGTATGCTTTGGCTGAGAATGAAAACGATGCTCTAAGAGTGACGAGGGTGAACCAAAACAATGAAACCGAGAGCCAGACAGCTTAACTCGCGCAGGCTCCATGAAGCAGATGGAAGCGTTTGTTATGACAAAAATATTGATCACAGCTGCTCTTTTTTTCTGGTCTCGAAAATTTCACTCCATTTGAATAACTGTGCAGAATTCACCTTCACTGTCACATTTGGGAATCAGAATATTTCGGAGTTCTGAAAAGATTTTTTTTTGGAAGATTTTGGCAGCTTTGTGAACAGGAGACAAGCTGAATAACAGTGAGGAATTATTCTGTTTACAGGTCAGGAAGACAACTAAGCGAGGTCTTTGTCCAGCTGCCCTCCAGAAAGGAGCTCCCAGAGTACTATGAGCTGATCAGAAAACCTGTGGACTTCAAAAAGATCAAGGTGCGTTCAATCGGCGGCGCCGGCGGGATTATTCTGCGCGGCACACATGAGAAAAGCCCACAAGCAGTCGACTGAGCGAGCCTAAAAGAAAGAGAGAGCGAGATCAGTGGATCAGTGTTTTATTTCACTGGCGTCGCTGATGCAACACCAACATAAAACTCTAATCAGCCCAGCCAAGAAAAAAAACCCACAATCACAACTACAAGTTGGTTATATTGTTCCAAACTATATTGAAAATGATATAACTAAGTAACCTCATTTGGTAGGCGTCACCGTAAGAAGAGTTGGGCAACAGCGAGACCAGACATGGCTTGCTGGAGCAACCAATCAAAAAATCCAGGCTGACAAAACTGCGATTAAATGTATTCTATTTGAAGTCCGTCCTGCGTCTCCCAGTTACGTCACACCCCTTGCGGAACGGCATCCAAATCCAATTTCAGAGTCATCAGTGCACGCGGTGCTTTTGTTTGCTCTTTTCCAGGCTACGTGCTTGCTTGCTAGCCAACAAATATACAGCATATACAGATTGCCAATCTCCCGGTACAGCGCCAGACATATTTAATCCCGTCGCACACGACGTTAGCACCGATCATGGGGCTGTCACACGTATTCGCATCGCAAACAGAGGGCAGACGCAGTTAAAATTGCAATCAAAGCAGATTATTCGTTTTAAGACGAAATAATCCGAGATATGACCTACTGTTACTAAAAGTTTAGCTCAAGATGTATTTAAAATGTCTGCTTGGCGGTGATAGGATCGCCGCTGCTGGTGCTGCTCTGCTGAATGATTACCCAGAATTGATGGTAAAAATGTCGTAGAAAAACATATGCAACAGCCCTTAAATTCTTACCTTGAAATGCTCGATTGATCATTTCAGCTGAGAAATGTATTGAATATACGACACTTTTGCTATTAAATAGTTTAATAAATAATGTGTTTTGGTCAAGACAAGTTCTGAAACTATTGAAATTATCACAGCAAAAGTGCTGCTGATCATTTCAGCAGACAGTTTTTTTTTTTTTAATTTAAAATATTTTTTTGAGATTACATAGTTTAGTAAATCAAATATACAGTGTTTCGGCAAAGTTCTGGAACTATGTAAATTTGTGGAGTGAAAATGCTCAGTTGATCATTTCAGCAGACACGTTTATTGAATTTACATTTTTTCTGTTTTGGTGTCCTCAGTCTGCTCTTTGCAGGAACAGACTTAGCGTTTCAACCGTCTACAAGTTTGGGATTTAGAGTTATTCACGGCGTCATCTCTTCTGAGCCAGGACGAGGAGACATTCAACACCTGAAACATAATATTAGGCGAAGCCTCACTGTTTTGGAGCGGTTGGTTTGACTGTTGCTGAGGCCGTTGCTCCTCACCGTCGTCTGTCTGTCAACAGGAACGTGTGAGAAACCACAAATACAGAAACGTGGGGGACCTGGAGAAGGACGTGATGCTGCTCTGCCACAACGCTCAGACCTTCAACCTGGAGGGATCACAGGTGGGGAACCGCGCAGTCGCCCGCTACCTTCTGGGATCCGCGCTCGTTCTTTGTGTCCCGCATTTCTCTGAGCATGTGCGCTGGACACTTAAGAAACAGCCGCACGCAGAAGCAACAAAACAACCGAAGGATAGCTTCGGATTAAACACCATGCATGGTCGGATCTCATTCGAGCACAACAAACACAAATAGAATGAGCCTCCTTGTAAAAGTACGTTTCGAGCAGGGCTTTTATTAACCCTTTATGAGCTACCATGGAGCTTGTCTGTAGGGTCTATTTTTACATTTTACATGCTGTAGTGCCATTTTTTGGAGCATTTTAATTTGCTATATATCAATACAACCCTTATATCCCAAATTGTAATGATTTCTATGTTATATGTCCACGATAACTTAATAAATTGCTAAAAAACAAAAAAGTGCAATGCACCGCAAAACATGAAAATCGTTTTTCCCCATATTTTTCTGAGTAAAGAAATATCATAGTTGTATCCCTCAAAATTGAGAATGTCAAAAAGATGCGCAAAATCCTTTTAAACCACAAATAAAAATGTATTTTGAGTGTGTTCATAACTTAATCTTTGAGACACACTCATTTTTTTTAAACTTTAACAAAAACGAAAAATGAAATGCACAGCGTGCACAACATGTACATCAAAACAAACCATTTACACTAGTGAGGTCAATGTTCCCAGGTACTTTATATATCGATGTAAGGCACGACGCTGAACGTGAAACTTTTCTTTAATGTAAAAAAAAAACTACAAGTTCCAGGAAAATTAGATCTATAAAGCAACCAGGGTCTGAATTATAATGTTTTTGCTAAGTGCGATTTTTACCGGATATCTGCAAACCTATTAATAGAGGGAAACGGCGCTCTGGGAAATGTGACATGCGACAAGAATTACTGCTCTACCTCGGTTGCGATTCCACCGGCATTTAAAAATAGATAACGCAAGCGGGAGCGCGGACGCTCCGTAGCACAGACGCGGCTCATCAAACATGAAGGTGGGCGCCTCCACGCTGAGCCCGGAGACTGAACGTACACCCAGGCACGGCTCAGCCCGCCTGCGCGCTGGTCATTCGTCAACAAGCTAAATTCAAACCATTTGTGAGGGCTTACCGCTGTCATGGCAACAAATATTTCTAATCCCCTTTACAAACAGGCCAGTAAGTTGTAAATTCCATCAGGGTGAGGGAAGCGACCACGTGGCTCCTCGCAAAGTATCTGAAATGCGCAGCTCCTAATTTCATCCCTCTGTTCTTGTATCGCTTTAAATCGCCGATGCCGCTTCTCGCCTCGCTCCTCTCTCTTCTTCTCCGCTTCCCCCTGCGGCGTTGCGCCGTTCGTCATAGCCCGACTCTCCAAATGCCCAAGCCAGCCATTGATGTGCCTTCCCTACATCTTTACTTTATCAAGCTGTTAGCTCGGCTCGGTCCATAACCAAGCCTCGACAGCTGTGTTTGTTAACGTCGCCGTGGCTACGGGCGCGGGCGCTGATGGATTTACGGTGGTCAAGCTGTAGCCCCTCGTGCGCATCGCACGGTTCCGATTCATGGTCGCCGGCCAGCCGCTAGCTTTCCTTCGGTAATGAGATTGGCTGAGAGGGAAGTCCAGATGGTTCTGCCTGATGAGTGCAGGCAGCAGCTCGGCCCACCGGGCGCCGCCAAGCCTGTGGGGGTACAGTAAGGGCGAGCAAGGTCACGTCGGGCTTCAGAAGTAAAACGTCACATCTGTGCGTGACGGCCAGCCCGCGTAGCGTCCCACACCTGCAGCTGGAGGCGGGGGATGACATTCGCCCAGGGAATTGCAAAAAAAAAAACCCCAAAAAAAACCATAACCCGACGTGGGGAGATGAAAGCATGGACGACTTTGTCAAGGTCGGCCTGAGACGCGGACATGTTTAAATTTTGTTGTGTTTCTTAAGACGAGCATGGCGGCTCCGCCTCTGTGATTTGTATGTCTGAAGAAAAGCCAAAGGTCATGTTCCAGATCGCTGTCAAATTTGCAGGCGGAGAGCTTGAGAATGGAGGACAGATCTCCCAAGATCTCACCTCAATTCACAGGTCAGGCTCGGAGGCGGAATGAAAGGACCTCGGATTTGTTCTCCTGAGTATTTCCTTTGGATGCGGCTTGACAAGCGCGCATTGTTGTTTGGTGCGGCGGGGAGGCTTGGATTTGTCTATTTTTTATTCTTCGTTCAGCTCCAAATTGCTGCAGACAAAAGGGTCACAGTACAAATCTGTATTTCATTCTTCAAGGGTTGAATTGCTATTAAACTGTTGGGGATGGGGAGGGGGTCGGAAGGAAGAACTCATCAGGGATACCTTCCACTTGGCTTTTGGGTTTTCTTTTTTTACCCACATCCACCTTTTGTTTACCCCCCGCAGATATATGAGGACTCCATTGTCCTTCAGTCTGTGTTCAAGAGCGCCAGGCAGAAAATAGCCAAGGACGACGAGAGCGAGGATGACACCGATGACGAGGAGGAGGAGGACGAATCAGAGAACGAGGGTGTGCTTAACGAGTATACACACACGCACGCACGCACACGTTT
This sequence comes from Dactylopterus volitans, assembly GCA_901007715.1. NCBI lineage: Eukaryota > Metazoa > Chordata > Actinopteri > Syngnathiformes > Dactylopteridae > Dactylopterus > Dactylopterus volitans. Next base: position 7,047 of record CAAKHG010020945.1, read on the forward strand.
TTTGTTGTCTCATTCAGATTCTACCCTCTAAACCCAGAGAATCCAACTCTGGTTTGAGATTCACTTTGCCTCGGCCTCCCTGGCAGTGATGTGGGCTCCTGTTGCCTTCAGACTTGCGGCGCATTGACAGGAATGAAGAAGTACATCTGAAAAGTGAAACTTCCTTTCTGAACTCAGGAACAGTAGCTTTACCAGGAAAAAAAAAAAAAAAGTTTAGCTGAAGGTCCAGTTACTTGCTGTTTCTGGACATTCAGGTGGTCTCCCTCCAACTTGAAAGAACCTGATAACGTTGGTTAGTTAAACAGAAAATTCTTTAGAATTTCTATTCTTTTTCTGACCGCCAGCGGCTTTGTCGAAGCACTGGACCTGGCGTGACCTGGCGTGATATCTTCCAGAGTCGTCAGGGAATCGCTGCCTACACAGTCATCTCATGAACTCACAAGGAATTATGACTGAGCAGTTCACAAAACCTCTCATCTTATTTTGTTGCCCGGATATAACACGCCGAATCCTGAAAGCAAACACGATGTTAAATCTTTATAATGTAGCAAAGAAAAATCGCTAGTCACGCACACCGAAGCGGCCCTTGTCCGCACGCCACCCCGACGTGGGTGAAAACATATTTGTTTGCTGCAGTCAACAGTCCCGAGACGGCTTACGTAACAAACTCCCGTCTTCCCCTTTGTGCCTCATCCAGCAAAGTCGGTGCGGGTTAAGATCAAGCTGAGCAAGGAGGCGCGCAGCCACGACAAAGGCAAGAGGAGGCAAAGCCGGGGGAAGGCCAAGCCGGTGGTGAGCGACGACGACAGCGACGACGACCAGGACGACAACGTAGGTCACTCCGGCCGCACGGCGCTTTAACGCGTCACACTAGCGCGTCTGTTAGCCCAGCCAGCCACCTCCGCAACTACTGCATCACATCTGGGAGGTGATTAATTGCAGTCAAATCTTTTGTCAGAAGGAAGTAAACAGGACGCCAGAAATGGGAAAAGTCCATATAAAAGCTTCCATACGGAACAGACGGTGTAGAAGAAGTGGACAACGCCTCTGTCAGAAAATTTAGGCCACAGCTGAGGCGCTTTTAGCCTGCATTCTCTCTAATGGCCAGAAGGGGGCGACTACCCGCTGCAAAAAAAGAGCTCCCGTAATGAGTCGATGTTCAGTTTGCAAATGAATTATTCCGTTTATAATCGAACGGACATTAAAGCAAGGTGAGGTGCGGCTGCCTCGGGTTTGACAAGCCGCAACCATGGCAACCCGTCAATCTGGGCAGATCCTTAGCAGTGCACTCAGCTATCTCGTTAAAATATGAACGCTTCTGTCTTCACAAAACATTTATATTGGCAATGCCAACTTCATCCAATTCTTTCACATAGTTTAGCCATTAAGGTAAAAAAGCTAATCGTTTGGTCGGCAGAAGAAGAGGGGATGACAAAATAACCTAATTTAAAGTAAAGCACATTTCTAATTATCATGTTGGGATGCCGCCTAATGAATTGTGTAATGTTTGGATTACTGCTGTTAAAAACGATTTAGTCAATATATTAACCCATCAAAGCTTCTCAGTAGCTAACGACTATTTTGGTACTCGAATAATCTATCGATTATTTTTCGATTAGTCGACTAATCACGATTATTTCCATCGCACCGCGGCTCTGTCTCTTGTGGATGTATCTCATATTCAGGACTTTAGTCTAAGGCTGCAGCAATCGATTATTTTAGTAATCGAGTATTCTGTCAATTATTTCATTTATTAATACTTTTGCTTTGTCGATGAACAGCAGTAAACATAGAATAGAAAAGCATCTCCGAAAATGAAAAACTACCTGGTTTCCCTTTAAAAAAAATCCCATCTAGTCCCAAAGTTAATGGAGATGCACCAGCAGCTAAAAATGTGAATTCATAAAATCAAAGCAAAACTCTCGTTTAGTGATGTCATAGCCAGCCCCGATGGAGAGGCAGTGGAAACATCTTTTAATCAAGTTAGCTGTTGATATTTGGCTTCTAATACAAATAGTAAATAAAAACAGTCCGTGTGTTTTTTTCGGTTTATGAAATGGTGAAAAATGTTGATCGCTGTTCCCCAAAGCCCAAGAAGACATCCTCAAACCAGCAGCCCACAACCCAAAGGTCTTTACTGTCATAGACTAGAGAAACTAAAAAAATATTCATGTGTAAGATGCTGGAATCGGAGAATTTGGACTTTTTCTTCGATTGTCAAAATAGTTGGCGATTAAGTCAGTCGTCGGCTAGTCATCGATTGATCGTTGCGGCCCTGCTTGTCAGCAGTATTTGCTAGTAAAGTGTGGAGGAAAGAAGTGACCGGCGCCTTCACTGGCATGTCCTCTTGTGCCTCATCAGGTCAACCATCTTTGCTCCTCTGATGTTAAAATCACTTCTTTTAGCAAAGCCGCCTTGTTTTACTCTCTTGGATTCGGCTTATGCAAGCTGAGGATCCAGGTTTTTAATGTCTGTCCTCAAGTTTTAATCGGTACTCAGTTAATTATGGAACTTGTGCTGCTCAACCAAACCTTGAGCCCCTCGTCAGTCAGACTGAATGAACGGAGATGAGTGGTTTCCTCAGCTGTCTGTCAGTCAGACTGGCGACGCGCTTCGCCTTTATCCCTCCATATTCGCTTCCTCCCTTTCACTCTGGCTCCCCAAATCCTTTAAAAGTCTGCATCCTCCTCAGCTTTGGCTGACGCTCAGAGTCTCGGCAGCGGGTTCCCACCCGGGCCTCATTCATCTCGCGACGCGTCTCGCCGGTTGCTCTCGGGCAGACGGGGAAAAACGCCCGTCACCAGAGTTTTCCAACGATCCCCCGTCTCTCCCTCTCCTCCAGGATCAGTCAGACAAGAGCAAGAGCGACGACGAGTGAGGAGGCAGACGAGAGCGCGCGGGGAAGAGACCTCGCATCGCCAAAAAAACTGGGGGCGGCGTCCTCCATTACTGTTGCTCCAGGTTCACGTTTTTGTTTTTGTCTTCTTCGTCCGCAGCCCCCCCCCCTCCCCCCTCCCCCCTCCTCCTCCCACCAGCTTGAAGATGTCTTACTAATAATCAGATCAACCACAGCAATACCGATCTACACATATTCCTGTTTCTAAGACAGTTTTGTAGAATATTTTTTAACTTTGCGCTTTAAAGATTTCAATTCTGTATGGGCGGGGGGGGGGGGGGGGGGGGGGAAAAAA
>CAAKHG010020946.1:0-24406 GCA_901007715.1 Dactylopterus volitans
TTTTCTTTCCTTCACACTAGATGACAGAATAACCTGCACACGTGACATCCAAGTGATTTTACAGTGTTGTTTTATACATTTCTTCATTTTTACGCCTTTTTTGGTGACATTCATATATTTTCTCTGCATCGGAGGACTGAGCTGTAGTTTACTGTTACTGTTGGAAAAGAAAGGTGATCGGCTGATGTGGCCGACTGTCTTATGACTGTCCGGCAGAAGATGCCGTTTATCACGTTTCTGTCGTCCATGTTCTTTGTCTTGGACAGACGGATGATGTCACAATGAGCCGCTTGGCTTTGATTTGACAGACCGCCGCCGCCGCCGCCGAGTTGGCGGCCATTTTGCTTCTTCACCTGTGTTCTAACTGATAAGTCATCAACGCAGAGCTCGGGCAGATCAAATTATCAGCCGTCACCTTTGATCCGCCGCCTGCGGCTGCTGGCCGATCATATCTGGACACTGATTAACGCGGCCTCACCTGGGTTTTTTCATTGATCTCAGTCTTTGTCAGTCAGAAGTCTGGTGACGTCTGCGTGAGAATAAACGCAGGAATGACTTCATCGATCAGCTGACGTCTGCGGGTCCAAACCGGAGTCAGCTGACCGGTTTGATCAGCAGCTGCTGCCTAAAGGAACATTCCGTCTCACTGGAGCGTCGGTGTACATTGAAACCTTTATAAGATGAAACGCAGAATTCATGGAGTCTCACAGTAAAACGCTGCTTTATTGGCACCGCTCACACCAGGAGTAAACGTTTGCATCATCCATTCCTCAAAATCAGTTTCCCACGATCCGATACAGCAGAGCTAAGAAGAACATATATTTTGAGTTAAAAAAGGGCGATTTCTTTACAAGAATTCTTTCAGTAAAAGCACAAAGTGTTGTTAGCGTTGTAAAAAGTAAGATAAAGCATTGTGCAACCTCTGCGTCGTTAGGGGCTTTGGCGGTGCATTCACTGACTCCCCGTCAGCTGCCAGTTGAATGTGATGAGAACGGTGGCCTCAAAAACCGCTGAGTCACCGTTGCTGCTGTCCTAACAAGCTAATGAAACTTTTAAAATGCAAAGGCCGACGCTAATGTTGCGTTCACATGTGCCGGGCGCCGGACACAAATCCTGCTGATAATAATTATCTGCAATTTGTAATCAATGATTAACAGCAAAAGGGGAGGGAGGGGTCAAACCGCCGTCGTCGTTCTTGTGTGTGTGTTTGCTGCGGAAAATGTCCGCTGTGAGCTAATGACAAGCCCCGCCCCCCCGCAGGCGTCAGGCGTGACAGTGAACGACGAGGTCATCAGGGTGTTCAATGACATGAAGGTGAGGAAGTCTTCGACGCAGGACGAGGTGAAGAAGAGGAAGAAGGCGGTGCTGTTCTGTCTGAGCGAGGACAGGAAGAAGATCATCGTGGAGGAAGGCAAGCAGATCCTGGTTGGGGACATCGGCGAGACCGTGGACGACCCCTACGCCTGCTTCGTCAAGCTCCTCCCCCCCGAGGACTGTAGATACGGCCTGTACGACGCCACCTACGAGACCAAGGAGTCCAAGAAGGAGGACCTGGTCTTCGTCTTTTGGTATGTCAGGATCGACGACTGTGTGTTTTTAGCGTTGAGGGAAGTTTGACACATTTACTTAATATGAGCTAAGAAATGAATCTGATTGGCTGCTGTAGATCCAGAATGAGAATCCTGAGCTGCTGCTGCTGCTGCTGCTGCTGCTGCCTCAGCAGAGGTTCCTCCTCTCAGCCCTCAGCTGGGATGTGGAATCACAAATTAAGAACGTCAGCGAGTAAAGAGACAAACTAACTGACGTTCGGCTGCAGGCGAGCGCTCGTGTTCATGCCCGCGGCATAATAAGATGATCAAATATAAGATGGTGGTGGTTTGGGGGGAGAATCCAGTCACCTTTTTACAGCCTGGACAACCTGCATCCAGACAGATTCAACATGCCGGATGCACAGTTTCAGTGTGGTATTTTAGCTGATAAATTCAAAGTATCCAAGATACAGACGCAGTTATCTTGTGCTGGTGATGTCATTCAGTCTGACTCTGCCCAGTAGAGATCAAGAAATGGAGCTGCGCTATCGAAGCCCCGCCCACCTGAGTCATGCGTGGACGGTTTACCATTAAAAACACATGAAAGCAGACAATAAATCATAGAAAGTTAACATTACGTGTGTGATTACCAAACGGAAGTTCCACTTAAACGCCTCAGCGACTTCCTGTATTTCACTCAGAGCAGCTGTCAATCATGAAGCCACGCCCCCTTTTATAGCGTCACATAACTAATTAAAACCAAATTTCACAAAAAAAATGGACAGAGAAACCATTTTGGAAGTTAAATTTGATTTTGGTCCAAGTCCCGCCCACTAACATGACGAGGGCGGGGCTTTGTCAGCTATACTGCAGTCAGCCACCAGGGGGACGGAGACCTGTGCTTCCTGTGGTAACCGTGTAAACAGGAAGTGCCTCTCTCACTCTCCCGCAGGGCTCCGGACAAAGCTCCACTGAAGAGCAAGATGATCTACGCCAGCTCCAAAGATGCCATCAAAAAGAAGTTTACCGGTGAGTCAGGGTGTCCGGCCGCCGGGGTCAGAGGTCACCACGATACAGACGATAACGCGTCAGCGACAAACGCTGGACTCGGGTCAGTTGGGGTCGACAATTGTCCGTGAGGAGACGTCCCACTCTGTCGCTTATCTGTTGTCCCATCGTCGACCGCAACCGCTGCGTTTTGGGAATTGTAATATTTGGACGTTAACGTTGTGTATGACCACAGCCGTGTTTGGGTGTGTCCAGACGCGGTCGCGGTCGCAGAGGCGCACATCATAAAGCAGCTAGTCATCGTTCATGTATGTCAAAAATGGAGACCTGCGCCATCACGGGTCACCACGGCCATCCAGGGAGATCAGAAAGCTCTCCTCAGTGATGCTGATGCCTGTTTTTCCCAACGCGCCAGTTCAGGGTGCAGCAAGAGTCAGAATGGTCGAAACAACAAAGAAGTGAATCCAATGAGTAAAGTACAAAGACGCGGGGCCACGTCTCATCTGCAGTTTTGAGGCGCATTTCCAGTTTCTGAAAACGTTGACGTCCACGTGTGAATTGTAAACTGTCGCTCTCATCACAATGTGGTGGCGTTGATATTCACATCTTTTAGTCTGCTTGCACAAAAAAAGAAACTTGGGTTGCTTCATGTCTTTGTTTTACTTGTATTTAGTCCCTGAAACTTGCAAGCGGACAAAAGCTTTGACCGAACCAAAGATAAAACCGATGTCATTGAGGCGGCTCGGGCTGGCGTGGCCGCGGTGCGGCTGGCGTGGTCTGGCCGGCGTGGTCGCGGTGTGGCCGGCGTGGTTGTCATGACGAGCGTCCCCTGATGTCCCGCCGCCGGCGTCCCTCCTTGTGTCCCCAGGTATCAAACACGAGTGGCAGGTGAACGGGCTGGAGGACATCCAGGACCGCAGCACGCTGGCCGAGAAGCTGGGCGGGAACGTGGTGGTGTCTCTGGAGGGCAAGCCGCTGTGATGTCACCGGCGCAACAGGCCGAGCCGGGCGGAGCCAAGCCGACCGCCGTGCCATCCGGACTGAAGCACCCCGACCCCCCACGTGAACGCCGCCGCTTCACCCAGCAGCTTGCTCGTCTGTATCCATGTCCTGAAGGAGTTTAGCGTCTTTAGGCCTTTTTTTGTTTTCTTTCTTTTTTTTTTTTTTTTTGCTTCGTTTTTTTTTTCAAGATGGAGATCTCATTAACATAATGATATGCAAACACCTCCCAGTTTGTTGCCACATGACTTCTGTTCACCTGGCAGAAAAGTAAAAACCCAACACCGCCGACGCAGCACCAGACCCCAGGAAGGTTGTCTCTCTCACAGCCAGAGTTTTGCCAAAAAAGTCGATGTGAAGGAAGCAGCCGCACGTGTCGGAGGCGGGGCGTCGCGCTCGCGAAGCCCCGCCTCCCGGCCGCACACGGGTTCACGACGCTTTTTACATGACTTTTTTATTTATTATTGTAAAGTGTTGTATCTTCTCCAGTATGTTCAAACCCGGCAGACACATCGTTAGACTATGCATCCAGAAGAAGAAGAAGAAGACGACCGCAACCCAGCACTTTTTTTTCTTTCATTTTTTTTTTCTTTTTGTTGTTGCAACACTGCGAGTCGACAAGATCCTGACGTCAAATTCTCTGTATTTATGTCACCCGAGCTAACGTTTGTTTACCTTCGTTCTTCATTCCTGTCGGACTCACCGTCATTCTAGCTGTTTGGTCGTCGCCTTACTTTCAGTCGTGAATGTAACCGTCACACCAGAGTTAGTTAGAGTGCACTTTTATTTTGTAAAAGAAACACTACAGCAAGCAGGATTCGACCCCCACCTCCCCCCGAAAGTGAGAGACGACGACCCCATGACAACAACAACAACAACAACAACAACAACACTACGACATCTGGAGCCTTAAAAGTGGAACGTTGTTTCTGAGATCACAGGAAGCCACTTTGCAATAAAAGCCTGTGGCAGATCCGACGCCTCGCTGCCTCTGTCTCTGCTTCCACCAATCACAGGGCTCCTGTCACTCCCACCGGCGGCACCGCAGGTTCTGCTCTCACAGGTCACATAAGGTCACATAAGGTCCGAATGACCTCAAGGGAGAAGGTTCTGAACACCGACCGTTCCATCAGCAGAAATGTAGCGGGGTGCATCAGAACCAGCTGGATCCCACTAGAACAGTTGTAGAACAATAAAATCACTTTAGTAGAACCCAGAAAGAACCAGTGTGACCCAACCACTTGTACAAAAATGAAAACGACCCGTGTGCAGATTGTACGTTGTGGTGGACCTATGAGTTCAGCTGGAAGGCAACTGGACTTCTTTGGCTTCTTCAGTTCTGATTGGTTGGGTAGAACATCCATCCTCACCTTGACCCCTGAGCCCGATGACTCATGATGGTCTGGGAGGTTCAGCATAACTCTGGCGATCGGCGCGGAACACCGGGGAAAACCACCGGCCAATCAGAACTTCAGAAGCCTTTTGGATGAAGGTGTAACATCTCAACAACCTAAAGAAGTCTGGTGGTCCTCCTCAGCGTGTAGAATGAAAGAACATGAAAATAAGCTCAAATGCAGGAGTTCAGAACCCGAAGGAGAGCCAAAGTAGTGATGAACCCTCCCGGGTCTGAATGTAACCGGGTTCTGTTTGGTGCCATGTGGCAAACGTACGCAAACTTTGTGTACAAAAGTCTTGTTCCTGTAGATCATTTGCGCCAAAGGAGGGACGCAGGCGGCTGATCGGTCACCTTTGACTGTCTTTGTTCGCCACTATCGGCGGTTACCATGGAAACAGCTTTACACCGGGTTGATATTTAAGCTAAAAGACGAGCCAGAATTGCTCATCAGTCTTTCCACAGATGCGTGTGGAGCAGCTCCGGACCGGCCCGGCAGCTCTGAGCAGCTCTGAGCAGCTCTGACTTCCTGCTTCGGGTTTGAATGAATGAAAGCTGTAAATTCCAGACCTTAAATGGTCTGACATTGTGAAGGCGGCGGCGGCGGCGGGTGGAGGAGCGGAGGAGCATGACTCAGCTCCTGCAGGAGCCGGAGCCAGAGCCTGCGTAGAGTTTCCTGACTGGTCCTGACGCCGCCGCTGCCGCCGCTGGAGGCTTCGGGCTGTATAAAGTATAAAAGAGCCCAACACAGTGGGAGCTGCTGACGCGCCCGTCGGCTCCGGAGAACCTGATCCTCCCGCGGCTATTTCTGGAGCGCACATGCTTCTGCGCGCTGTCATCGCCGTCCACAAAAGGCAAAAGGCGAGCGGGCGACAACAGAAGAAGAAGCCGAGCGGAGAAGAAACAAATGTGGCTCAACGCTCGCGTGAGAGTCGACATGGCTTCCTCTGATGCTCCACACAGTCTTACTCTCTCTACAAATGAATATTTGCCCTCCACATGAGTGCTTTTCTTTGTTTCCCCGTGCAGCCGTTGGGCTTCCACATCTGCTGAGCTCAAACTGCAGCCGACAAGTTCAACAAGTTCAACCAATGAAACACTTCCTGCATCAGGACACTGAACCCGAAATATGGGACGCATGACTAAAGCCTGCTGAGAGAAGTGTGCTAAGCTAATCTATGCTAAGCTAAGCTAGCACTGGAATGGTAGCGGGGGACGAGGACCAGCATCTGCACCTCAGATGCTGCAGATGCTCAGTCAAGCATCTGTCTAAATAGATGAATGGATGGATGGATGGATATAGATCTCTATATAGATAGAAATATTAAGATATATATCTATAGAGATATATATCTATTTATATCTATAAATAGATATATATGCATGATGGGCTTTCGACCCTGTTTTTACATGTTTGGAGACTTTTGAGATGGTTCCTTCCATGAAGCAACCAGACACAAATACGGGAGGAAGTCGTTTTCTTCTTCTGACATTAATGAAAAGTAGCGAGTCTCGGCGCCACTGGTGACTCCATATCCCACAATTCCTCAGAGTCCCGTCCTTTCTGTGGTTCCGGAGGGAGCACGGTGCTCTGCTGCCCTCTGTTGGTTACTTTGCAAAACTGCAGGTAGGCAGTTCGGATATTTAAGTCCAAACCGATGCCGAGAACATTCAACATCAAAATGCTAAACTTTTAGAGGAAATCAGTTCTTTAAACTGTGATCCTTTTTGAGATGAAAGGCCAGGCTGCTATGTCGGCTAATTCCGCTTTGAGGCAGCTGTTAAAGATTGCTTTCAATGTAAATTGTATTCTTCTCTGAGCTTTTATTTATTTCTCTAAAAATGTTAGCATGTTACATCGACTCGGACTTTGGTTTGCAGTTTCTCTCTTAAACTGCAGCTCCTCAGGAACAAGGCTCATTTTTTCTTTTTAGCATGAGTTTAGCAGTTTTCAGCATTTGCATTCATCTCTCAGCACTTCCTGTAGGAAATGTTTGTTACAGAGTTATTTTTTTATGAGTGGTCTCTAAATTATTGGTATTCGATTTACCGGAGACGGAGCGTTCAGGGCGGCTCAACTTGTTTCCCAGCATGCTGCATTTTATGCTTTGACGCTTATTATTAACTCTGTGTGTGTGTGTGTGTGTGTGTTGGGGGGTTGATATGTGGCACAAGGGATGTATCTCAAGGTTCAAGGCGCTGAAAGGCCTTTAATAAAATGACACAACAAACATGAGCAGCTGCCACCTCAAACTACGCTGGGTCCGGCTGCAGACTGGTCCTCAGCTCACTGGTCTTCAGCTCAATGGTCTGCAGCTCACTGGTCTTCAGCTGGATAAACGGTCCATCTACGCACTCATGAAATATGCACAAAATATGATTCATCAAATACTTGACAGAAAAATGACAGAAAGGGTGTGTAAAGTAACCTGAGACAGCCGCTACCTCGCGCAGCCCTCCGTCCTCTTGACGACTGTTGTTGTTGTCGATGATGTTTTTTTCCAAACTGATTCATGAAAGCCGCCCGCTGGCGGTGACGTCACGCCCCTTCCTGTCTCCACCCGTTCGCAGCCATGATGGTGGGTTCATCTCTTTTCTCTGCTCCTCCGCCGTTTTTCCCCGCAATAATCGGCTCGCGGACGAGCCGCGGCGCCACCGGGGCTCCGGCGGACGTGTTGTTGTCGCGTTACGGTCGGCGGGTCGGTAAACTAACGGCTCTTTCCGCCTCTGTGCTCTCTTGTCCCCGCAGCAGGAAGGGCTGGACGACGGACCCGACTTCCTCTCCGAGGAGGACCGGGGAGTGAGTCCCTCTCTTACCGGCCGCTGTCTGCGTCTCTGCACCCGTCTGCCTGTCTGTCTGTCAGCCGATCGTCCGTGTACCCCTCTGTCCGCTCGGCGTGTGTCTAGCTACCTGGGCTCGGCTACTTGTTCTGTCCGGCGCAGCTAAACAAGCTAGTTAGCTTGCCGTAGCCTCCCTGGAGGTCTGCGTTAGCATTAGCTTCATGCTAACGCTACGGCAGCCCTAGCCTCTGTGTGTACGTGCGTGCGTGCGTGCGTGCGTGTGTGGCAGCGTCACAGAGACGGTTTTCCCAGCTGTGAGTCCGCTCAGTGACGGCGCTGACATCCGTGACGTCGCTAGCTGCAGCAGCTAATCTGGCTAACGGGTGGAAGCTAACAAGCCGCTCTGCTAGCCGCTTAGCTTCTGCTCTCAGTGTTTCTTCATGTTCTGCTGTGTTGTTAACGAGCCGTCACATGACGCGCGCGCTTGTACTAGTATACTGGTGAGGACGTGAGTGACGTCACACACGCCCCCTGTAGCCCGAGCATCAGTCCAGCTCGCGGAGTAACACCCGAACCCGCAAATCGGCCCATAAAGGCGAATCCGCGAGGACGGTCGGTTAATGTCCTCATTCGGATGCAAAACTACTCCTTGCTCCTGAAGTGTGCACATCGTACCAGAACACACACACACACACACACACACACACACACACACACACACACACACACACACACACACACTCTATTTCTGATTGGTCTGTGTCACTGGGTTGACTGGTTCTGCTTCCCTGTTCCGGACACATGTTTTAGTTTGTGCCACATTCACCTGCAGATGATTTCCCTAAATAAATGTTGACACAGTTACCATACAGATACACGCGCACACACACACACACACACACACACACACACACACACCCCTTAGTAAGGTGTTTCCTGACTGTTACCTGGAAACACGAGCACTTTGCAGGACTTTTATGAGGAATTTCTGGATACTTTGAAATTGCACATATTTTTTCCGACATCAAACACAAATAGTACGATGTGTCTCTCCGTGTCTTTTTAAAGCGTTGTAAATGAAACTCAGTGATGGGAGCCGATGGTAGGTAATCAATAGCTATTCTGTTACTTGCTAAATGACTATACTCCTTTTATTGGTCTTTACAACGATGGAATGATTAATGAAGGAAATAATCTGCAGATTAATTGCTAATGCAAATGAAAATTGTCGAGATGAGTTCATAGAATTCTAGAAGTCCCGATATAAAAACTCGATAATAAGAAAAACTCACATAGGCAGTATGAGAAGTCCGATGCATTCTGGGATGTGCGGTCTTTGTTCTGGTCCTGCAGCCGAGGGCGGTGAACGTGGATCTGCAGACAGACGCCACGCTGCAGGTTGACATCTCCGACGCCCTCAGCGAGAGAGACAAGGTCAAGTTCACCGTCCACACCAAGGTGAGACAGGAAACACGCCGTCCCCGCGCTCCTCTCGGCTCCACCCTCAGCTGTGACATTGAGACAAAAGTGCACCGTACGATCTTTGTTACTGACTGGGCGACTGACACAATCACCATAGCAACCACATAGACGCAATTAATCCAAAACCTACAAGTGAGTTGTTTGACAGTTTGAATGGATGCATGTTGTGAGGAACCTATTGATAGAACACCGATCAAACGGGCCAACATTTTTTAAAACTGATCAGCATCAGTGGTCATAACCAGGTTTTAGACATTTGAAACTGGATGTTGGTGAGCTGGTGACGAGGGTCTGGTCTCCACAGAGCACGCTGCCCAGCTTCAAGCAGAACGAGTTCTCGGTGGTTCGACAGCATGAAGAGTTCATCTGGCTGCACGACTCGTTCGTGGAGAACGAGGAGTACGCGGGATACATCGTGAGAACGACACACACACACACGCGCACACACACTGTCATTTTACTCGCACTAGTTTAATTTCAGAGGGAAAAAAATATGGTTGACAACATTACAGTCAACTCATCTCTGCACACAGATCTGATATTTTTGTTTTTTCAGTGATTTTTAAATCATGTTGTTTTTGGATTTCATCATTTATTCACAACAGAACCACCTACTAACGTACGTAATCCCCAAACCTACCGTAGGTGAGATTAGCAAGAATTCCCGTGTATGCATCAATAGCTTACTGAACACACTCAGTTGTCCCACAATGCATTGCGTCACTTCAGACTTTGAGGCACTTGTCAGTGTGTAGTACATGAAGCATGAGTGTGTGGAATTGAGTATACTGCAGTACATGAAGTGTAAGTGTGTAGTATTGAGTATACTGTAGTAAATGGAAGTACACGTATATAGTGCTCAGTTTACTGCAGTACATGAAGTGTACGTACGCAGTCATCAGTACATTAGTAGCTACAGTAGCTCCCATGAACGACCTCAGTCTGCTGGACCTCCTAAAGGATGTCTCAGTGATGTCAGCTGATCAGCTGGTGACACGTCAGCAGGTAAAATCCAACACAAATGTAAGTTAATGTAAGCAGAAGAAGAAGATGATGAAATCCCAGATTGGTGTCAGAGCTTCACACAGCCACCAGAGGTATAAAACAGTGATGTTTGAGCTGGTCTCACTGACGCTGATGTCGCCTAGATCCCGCCCGCCCCTCCCAGACCAGACTTTGATGCGTCCAGAGAGAAGCTGCAGAAGCTGGGAGAGGGAGAAGGATCCATGACCAAGGAGGAGTTCACCAAGATGAAGCAGGAGCTGGAGGCGTGAGTCATTTCAGCCAGTATCTCCTAATCCTGGTCTGCATTTTAAACATCTCCCTGCTCCAACACACCCGATGACATAAAGCACAGACGTAAACGGCCATGGTGTCGGCAGAATTAACCTGTGCTGGCGCATCAGTGTCAGTGGCAAGACTGGGACTTAACCGCGGTGTGTTTCCTCAGAGAGTACCTGGCCATCTTTAAGAAGACCGTCGCCATGCATGAGGTCTTCCTGTGTCGCGTGGCGGCTCATCCTGTCCTCAGGAAGGACCTCAACTTCCACGTCTTCCTGGAGTACAACCAGGACGTGAGTAGCTCCTCACACTTGCCCTCGCACCTTCTCGGGTTTAACCAGAGCAACATGAAGAGAGGCCTCGCTCTGCCTCTGCTTTCATGCCGTGAATCCTGGCGGCTTTCTGGTGGACCTGCAGCCAGGAGCCAAACATTAGCTCTGAAAAATGGCGTCAGGTTTGGATCTGATATCCTCTTTTGCCCAGATTAAGTTATTCTGAATAAAAGTAAACAAAATGAAGATGGAATTCTTTCACTTTCCATATTTTTAGGCTCATTTTACAAGGACAACACAGTTAAACAATTTTGTTTTCTTTTATTGTTAAAACATTCAAATATATACATATTTATGTATATATATATATATATATATATATATATATATATATATATATACACATAACAAAATAGCTTCACTGCTACTAATTACTCATTACTAATACTAATAGTTTCTCAAAGATGCAAAATACTGATGAGTCAGTTGAAATGACATGAATGTAACTGTATTGATCAGCAGTTTTCAGCCAAAGGCAGCAAACATCTGATGGCATAGCAGCTTGCTGTCTCCTTTCTTCACGATAATTAAGTGTAGATTTTAGCGTTCTGAACAGCGGGGGGGCACTTTTCATTGTTTTATGATGTTCTTTTAAACCACAAACTCCAATAATGGAGAAAATAATTGACGGTTTGATGTATAATGAAAATGATCATTAGTTGAGCTGCTTCTGTGAGGTTAGAAAGATCAGCAGTTTTTGTACCTTCTTGTTCATTGTGATATATATCTTCAACATGAGCATAATGTGTTGCACATGTGCGGCAGAGAGTATACAGATATTAATGTGTGCACTCTTACGCTTGTGTAATATCCTGCATGTGCAGCCTGTATCTGGAAGTCCTTGTGACCTTTGGCCTTTCCCGTCTTCACAGCTGAGTGTACGAGGGAAGAACAAGAAAGAGAAGCTGGAGGACTTCTTCAAGAATGTGGTGAAGTCGGCCGACGGCGTCCTGGTGGCCGGAGTCAAGGTGTCCATTCATTGATAGGTTTCCTTTTTAAATGTTACTTATTTTTTTTACATTTAGGGGTATTTTCAGGCAAAGACCAGGTTAACCTTAGCAGCAGCATCCCGAGGAGCAGGGTCCTTTAACCTTCATGTGATCCAGGCAGATGAATTGACCTTAAGATCACCTCATTGTATGAAAGTTCACGCCTGTGTGTCTCACCTCGTTCTTGCACACAGCCAAAATGATTTAAAAAGAAAACCTTGTTAATCTGGAGGCTTTGCCAGCTTCATGTGATGTCTAGTCCAAAAATTTGAACACAATATCTTGCCAATATGAAAAAATCTAATTCTGCTCCTCAGATTTCCTTTTGTTTTGTGGGTCAGTAAGTGATCCGTCATGAGGCGAATTACAGTCACCAATCTTACTTCTCAACATGAAACCCCTATTCGGTCAGTCGGTGTTTCCGGATGATGTCACTATCTCTGATGTCATCACCAAGAAACACTCATTCAGCCGTTAATGGGGACGACAGCATGGAGACAAAAATCATCTAAACCTGGAGATCACTTAACATGGTGACACTCATCTGAGGTGGTGCTCTCCTGATGCTTTTGATTGAACGGTGGTTCATTCGTCCACCTGCCAGCACGGCGGCGGAGGCGTGGCTGGTGGCTGCGGCTTTCATATTTGACTCCCGAGTGGCGTCGTTTATGAACGCTGCAGGCTCTCACTGATCCCAGCTGGTGACCCTTTGGAGAGAGCTTGTGTGACGTGAGCGCGCAAATGTGGACACGGCTGCAGGCTAGTGGGATAAAGGTGAGGCTGGTGAAGAACGGGGTGTAAATGATGCCATTTCACAGGACACTTTATTGTCATGGAGAAGCATGGAGGCATTTCATGTTTTTTTTTTAAACAACTGAAGAAGCGATTACGTTAACTGTAATTGGATTTGGCTGCAACACTGTTTACCCCTGAAACTCTAGAGGTAAACAGGGAGTGCTGTCTTAGATAGTTGATTTCTGTCCCCTAATTGGTTTCTGTTTGTGTTAACGTATTTCATGTATCAGATTAGCAACGTGACTCTAGCAGAAGAAACAGCAGAGTCATCCACTTTAACATATGCGGACGTCGCGCTGCTCTGATGGCTAAACGGGACGTCGCTACTCCACAACTTCACACTGTTTTGTCTGCGTGCGGACGTGTGTGGGTGTGTGTTTTTTGTCTTTTTTTTCTAGGATGTGGACGACTTCTTCGAGCACGAGAAGACGTTTCTGTTAGAATATCACAACAGAGTGAAAGATGCTTCGGCCAAATCCGACAGAATGATCCGCTCACACAAAAGTAAGAACCACATTCGCTCGTATGGCTGGAAGCCGAAAGAAAAGTCTCGTTTGCAAGACTTGGGCCGTTTCTCAATTCCCAGGTCTGCAAGTCCGGACTCGCAGACTCTGGAAGTTCAGACTTAGGAAGTCGCCACAAGTTCAAACTCCAGAAGTCGGCGAGTTGGCCAGTCCGCTCCTTACATTTGGAATAGCAGCGTTCCTCCTCTTCTTCTGCTTCTTCTTCTTCTTCTGTGTGAATGGCGGCTGGTGCTAAGTGCATAAGCGTCATTAGCGCCACCTACAGAGTGAATCATATAAAACAACCACAACTCATCCCTGTTTAAATATTTCATATATAAATATATATTCGTTCACGTATGTATCCGTTTATATATTCATGTATATGTTGGTTATGGACGTGTGAGGTTTATATTTTAAATGAGTCTTTTTTTGAGCGAGCGGGCGAATAAAAGATGAACGCTGGCAAACTAAGTTGGGGAGTTTGTGGAAGTTGGTGAGCGAGAGATCCAAGATAAATTTAAAAAAACAAACAAACAAAACAAAATGGAGGAGAGACGTCTTGCGGTCGTTGTCGCCGCTGACGTCGCCGCACGTCATTGGCTGCTCGTTGCCTGTCGTCGGTGCGTTGATCCTAATGCATTCTGGGATACGTGGCTTCCTCAAGTCGGTATCCGATCAGACTTCTTAAAGTGGGCGGAGCAGGGACACTTCCGGGTTTGAGGTCCCGACTTGCCGCTCGCCGACTTGTGAATTGGAAGAGGACTCGGACCGCCGATGACGACGTTTAAAAAGTACGGGAGCCCGCAAGGCGGCGATTTGAGAAACGGCCCTGGTTTGCGATGCTGTTCAGTTGGGTTATGGGAAGCGTCAGATTGAACATTTGTTCAACTAACAGACGGGACGTCTCTTCCATGTGTCTCTGGCATGTCGGTGCGTTCAGACGCTGCAGATGACATCAACAGAATCGCCTCGTCTCTCTACACATTAGGAACGCAGGACTCCACGGACCTCTGCAAGTAAGAAGCACAGCCAATCAGCAAAGCTGCTGCTGCTGATGTCACATTACAGCTGTAGTTCTGTAGCACATTTCAGCGTAAACGCAAGCTTTCGTTCACCTTCACCCGTCCACCCGGTGAATCTCGGCGTGTTTTCACACCAGAGCGTCTGAACCGAGCATCGCGTCTTTCTTAGATTGTTTACATTCGATCGGTTCGCTTTGCTTTACATGCCACACCCACTTCCTGTGGTCATCACCACCTACGAGAGCTTGACACTGATTGGGATTGTCAGGCGTAGGTCCCAAAATTCAGGGTGTAGCTCAACTTCAGCTTCCGTTTATGAATGAACAGATTCACGTTGTTGCGACCATCGCGTCGTCATGATGATGACATCACTACTGGCTGGGCCAACTGCGACAGCTCCGCCCCCAATGTTGCTGTATGACAGTAGAAAATTGACATGCCGGGAGTGAGAGGTCATAGTGTCAAAAGTGTCGACGCTTTGAATCAGTAGATGTGTGTGAAGACTGAATTCCAAAATAATGCTTTCACGTACGCAGCAAACGGAACGGTGGTTCAGTTTCCACCTGGACCGAGTCTGCTGCTTTCAGTCAGACCGAGGCTCAGCTGATTGGTTGAAATTTTGTTGCAGATCGAACCAAAAAGGCCCAAACAGGTGGGTGGTTTGGTTTTTTCATCTCCGGCAGCTCTGGAGGGAAACACCAGGCTCTCCAGCTGCTAAATGCTGCACCACTTTCACCTGCCAGTGTTGGTCCGATTGTGGCGGCGGCTTCCTGCTTTTTCCGTCTGTCCAGACGCTGACGTCACCTTCGTTTCCTGCTTCTTCTGTTTCAGGTTCTTCCTGAAAGTGTCGGAGCTGTTTGAAAAAACAAGGGTACGTTGGTTCTTAGATCACATGATCACATGATCTGGCCCCACACGATCCAAAGGGTTTTTTGATTATTAATCTGAGCAGTTTCAGTTGACGATTCTTCAAATGTTTTCTTTTTCTTCTGGCAGAAAATTGAAGCTCGAGTTGCAGCAGACGAAGACCTGAAGTTGGCCGACCTGCTGAAATATTACCTGAGGGAGTCACAGGCTGCAAAGGTCTGAATGCCCTGTTGATGCTTAAAGGATCAGTCGCCTGTTGTATGTTTGTCGTCAAAGCACCAGCGCGGAGCCAAACGTCACCAATATGCCTCAGTTTGAAAAATGTTCATCAAGCAGCTTTTAGTTGATTGCAAACGGGAGGAAATGGTGCGTCTGTGGAGCGTCTGTGGAGCGTCTGTGGAGCGTCTGTGGAGCGTCTGTGGAGCGTCTGTGGAGCATTTGTAGCCACGTTCGCGTTGAGGTGTCGGTCTATGACAGGAATATGTCCCAGCGATGGGGGCTGAAGTACATACTGAGCTTATTCAACCTCACGTCACCTAGTGGAAGAAATGGTTCTGTGGTTTGACCTGACGATGATGATGACATCATCAGATGATGACATAATGGGATGATCTCACCTGCCCGCAGGACCTGCTGTACCGGAGGAGCCGAGCTCTGGTGGACTACGAGAACGCCAACAAGGCTCTGGATAAAGCTCGAGCCAAAAACAGAGATGTGCTGCAGGCTGAGACCAGCCAGCAGCTCTGCTGCCACAAGTTTGAGAAGATATCCGAGTCTGCCAAGCAAGGTCAGTCCAGCCACCTGATCTGGGATCAGTTGACCGGTTTTTAGTTTCTTATTCAGGAAGGGTGGAGGACATACAGTGGTGTTGATGTTGCGCTGTAACTTCTCCCTCCACCGTCGGCGACACTGAGGTGGTTCCGTCTGTTGACGGTTTGTGTTCCGACCGCAGAGCTCATAGACTTCAAGACAAGACGAGTGGCGGCGTTCAGGAAGAACCTGGTGGAGCTGGCCGAGCTGGAGCTCAAACACGCCAAGGTACTGAGGCTCCGCCCCCAACTGACCCCGGTGATGTAGGTTTTAGCAGCTGTGAAGCCGCGAAGACGTTAACTGACAAACATCCTCTGAACATACTGTCTGATAGGAAATATTTGATGGATCCATTGATGAGTTGTCAGTAAATATCAATCATGTGTGATTTTTAAAATAATATATTAGACTGATTGAGATGCAAATTCAAGGTTAGCTCTCACAAAATTGTGGTTATGTTGAATTTATTTTGTCATACGTAGGAGGTAGTGCAGTCATTACTGACAAAGGGTTAAGGAATTTTAATGGGGTATAAAACTCTAAAAATTGACAATATGGAAAAAAATCCAGGATTTGATACTCGGATCTATCCAGGATTTGTTTCTTTGTTTTTTTAAATGATGTCACCTGTGTGCGTGGGCCCGTCCTTCTGACCTGCAGGGGAACCTCCAGCTGTTGCAGAGCTGTTTGGGCGTCCTTAAAGGCAACACTTAACCACACGGCTGCTCGGCCCCATCCATCTGGACACGCCCCCTTGCTACAGCCCCTCCCACCTCCAGCTGGACACGCCCATGGCGGGGCGGCGCCAGACGGACAGGTGAATGACACCGAAACCTCTGGATCCGTCGAGAGAGAACGAAGGGATGAAAAACAAAACAGGAAGTCTGTCATCTTCATCACTATCGAGTCCCCCCCCCTCCCCTCTAATCCCGCTGTCTACCCTCTACTGGTTCTACTGGTGCTACTGGTCCAGTATCAGACCTTTAGCGCCTGTTCTGGTGCTATTGGTCCAGTATCAGACCGGTAACACCGGTACGAGTGTAACTAAGTAGTACTGGTACTGGTGCTCCTGGCCCAGTATCAGACCTGCAGCCCAGGTACTGTGCTACTGGTCTGGTTCTGGTCTGCTGTGGCTCTCCAGGGTGACTTTCATAGGAAAATGTGTCAAAGAATCCAGATGTGTTCAGTTCCATGTTTTCCTTCCCCAGTAACATTGAGAAGTGGGAACTGGTTCCAGAGTGTCTGCTGGTCTCCATCAAACTCCTTTGTTTTGTCATCGACCTCTTAAAGCGTCACATCAAAAGCCCGAGAACCAATCAGCAGAGCGATCAGAGTCACGTGTTTCAAATTGACCTTGTTTCAGTAGTTCTCCAGCAGCACAGCAGAGTCTCCGTTAGTCCTCCTCCACCTTCAGCTCCTCAGCTCCTTACCCTCCTCAGCAGCCGGAACGTCGCTCCGCTGCCGTGGAACTGTAAATATTCCCGAGCACTTTAAGGGGGAGAATTGTTGAAACATGTTAATTTGTGATGAAATTATCAAATTACCTAAACGGATTCTTATCCTGTTAAAAAAAGAGTGGAGGGACCCAAAAGGAACAAATGTCACGCGACAAAAGTGGAGATGTTTTGTGGTGTGTGACATCCGAGTTCTGCAGACCGGATCAGTCCGAATCTCTTCTTCTCCTGCTGCCGCTTCTGTCCTCATCTTCTGTTTTCTGTTGTCTTATTTTGGCAGGGAGCTTGTTTTGTGTCAGTGAACTTCCTGTGCTGCTGCTGCTGCTGTGTGTCGGAGTCCAGATCTCGGTTCATGTTCTTATTAAAACGTAATGTCACTAAATAATAAAAAAGCCTTGTACATGTTTGTATTAGTTAACTAATGAAAAGCTAATCATCTTCATCATCATCATCATCTTCACTAATTGTAGCTTCTTTTCTTCTGAGTCGGATTCGTCATTCCAGACAGGAGGAGCTTCAGTCTGTTTGCCTTAATGTCAGTCAGTCCTGTTGATTTATTGTAAAGATAAAGTAAAAAAAAAACAACTTCAGAATGAAAACCGTTTTTGTTCCCTTTTCATTTTTTTTTTATGTTTTGAAAGTGCACTGTATACGAATGTTTTTTCACTCTTGTGTGACCAAAGCTTCCATTTAATGATTCAAGATGGAGACAAAACAGCTAATGAGGCATAAAAGTGCAAGAAGAAATAAAAGATGATTATGAAATTCACAACATTTTAGTTGTTTCAAAGTCAGCAGGTCTGTAAATCCACAGCGGTCATACTGAGACTGAATAAAACTTTATGGACACTTTTCTTAAAATGGTCTGTGTTGCACTTTCCTGGGCTGGAGGAGAGGCTGTCTGATTGGACGGGAGGCGGGAGGGGTGGGCAGGTTTGTCCAATGAGCTCGTCTGACACGGGCAAGCAGGGAAATATATTGACATTATGTATTTCCATCAACTCGGTTGGGAATTCAATAATATTAATGTGCAAAAAGAATTACATACTTGAGTCATAAACTCCAGTCAGGGGTTCTGTTGATCAGGGTCTCATTAATACACGTGCTCGCATCATCTAATCGCAGCTCTGATGTCAGTTGTAATTGTCCAGCTCAAAAGTCAAAATGAAAAATTTCAATTTGTATCCAATTAAAATTGAATTATGAGTCCAAACTAACTTTTCATTTCCAGCCTCAGGACTTTTGATGGTGCAATGTTTCCAGTAACCTGATTGGTCAGAAATTTGTCTGTTGGAACATCTTTATCTGATCCTGTTAACTGTGGTAATTACCCCAGTTGCCATAGTAAATGACCACAGTTGTCTTGGTAGTCTGCCTCTGTTGCCATGGTTATCTAACCCAGTTTAACTGGACCCTACCTGTGAGGATCTGAATTAAAGCAAACGCAGCTCCTAAGACTGTAGTCTGAATTTTAGAAAAGTACTCATGTGACACAATATTTTACATATTCCACCAAACTTCTGCTACTTCCGCTGCAAAAGTGAACTTTGACCCCTTCAGGCCTTTGCGAGGAGAAAAAATGCCGCGCTCCGAACGACTCGGACCGTCATGGAGGAAGGCGGCGTCGCGGGGAAGCAGCAGGGGGCGACAGAGAGGTTAGAACGCTTCTTCTGTGGTGCTGCTGTGGTGTCAAGCTCGACTGAATAACGTCAAACAAAAGTAACCCCGACTCCTTTTCCGAATAAAGAAACACTTGACTGTGTTCTGACCAGGTCTGTTTTTACAGGATACCTAGAAACATTTGGTCGGTAAGAACAATACAATAATTTTACATTTTGTAGCAGCTGTTTTACGTGGCTTGTACCGCGCTAAACTGTTTTTCCAAGGTCAGTAAGTTTCCCCGCCGTGTTTCCCAATGTCTTTATTGTGAAGGTGGTAACCGGAAGTTGCTGTGAAAGCGCCCATGATGAGCAGTGTGATGCAGCGCAGCAGCGGCGGAGGCTGAGAGCTCTTCACTGTACTCGCCGATTCTGTAAAAATGAGCTCCATCGGGACCGGGGTGAGTGCTTATTTCGGCCACATCTTCATATTTGCTTCTCTCAGAGCGGTTCTGCGTCAGATTTTACTCATTACTACTTTCTGACAAAACACTTTTTTTTTTTTTTGTCGAAAACGTTTCATTCATAACAACCTGTGGGAAGCTAGCTAACGCGTTAGCCTGCTGAGTCACAGCGAGGCCCGGCGAGCTAAAACTGAAATTGAAAGTGACCTCGATGGTTAGTTTGAGTGAAGCCTAAGGTTTGGTGTGATCATCATAAGGTTTTAACGAATTCATAAAAAACTCAGCTGCGTTGTTTGCACTAGTTACCGCTATTTAGTAGACGAAAACATGTAAGTGTGGGCAGAGTGGTGCTAGCAGCTAGCTCCGGAAGTAGCCTAATTCCCTTCAGAATAAACTCTTTCAGACTCGTCGCCTATCCGCTGAATTAACTTTTAATTGTTAAAAAAAATGTGGCGCTTTCGGAATCATTTTAATGCCCCAAACACGCAGTTATGTAGATGTTAAATAGTGATCCGGATGGCTTCTAACTTGAAACGTTTGTGAGGAGGAAGTGGAGTTTAAGAGGCCATAGCGTCACTTCCGTTTACTACTTTGTCGATCAATTTTCAGCTTATAATCAGACCAAACACTTTAATTGAAACCGGTGTGTTGATGTGACGGAGCTCAGATGTTATCCATTAGTTTCTCGTCATCAATAAAAAAAAAACGAATTTCCTTAAACCGTCGAGACTTGGTTTATTTAATCGTTCCATCTGCAAATTACAGACATCAATTGTGCAGATATGTAATAATTATATCCTCTATGTAATTATCGAGTGAATATATTCATATAAAACGGACTCAAACAAACTGATTCTGTAATTGATCTACTATGGAGCTTTTAACCAATAAGAACACAGGGCGACCCAGCTGCCGCCACCCCTTCTAATGTTCTGGAAGGTTCCTTAAGCTGTTTCACACTTGACTTTAACTCACCAAGTCCCCAAGTGACACTTTTTGAACATTCTGGTTGGGTCATGTGACGATAAACAAGGTGCCTGTGGATTCCCAGGACCTCATTTCCAAGATGGCAACGTAGCTGCTCAGCAGGTGTGACAGAAGGGGCTCATTTCCCAAGGCTTGTTTGATATCAGCGGCCGCCGAACATTTAACCTGCTCTGGCTGCGTTTCCAGAACACACTGGCGTAAGACAAGTCAGGAAAATGTCGTGGTGACATATTTGTCACAATTAGGAAAATGGAAATACGCCGCTTAGTTGTCTGTTGTAGATTCACATTGTTTTCCGAGAAGCAGAGCAGGGTCCAGGTTCTGATGGGTTTGGGTTTGACTAAGCAGACGACCGCCACGCGCTTGTGTGCGTTCACATGTTGGTCACGTCTAAATACTGAACTCTGCTGTCTGTCTGTCTGTCCTGCAGTATGACCTGTCGGCCTCCACCTTCTCGCCAGACGGCCGCGTGTTCCAGGTGGAGTACGCCATGAAGGCGGTGGAGAACAGCAGGTGAGCGTCTCCGCCTTCATCCAGGCTGTCCCATCTCCTCTTTTCTCTCCGCTGCATCAAACTGGTGGTTTCTCTTGAACACGCCGCCGCAGCTGAATTATGACTCAGAACATGTAAACCAACCAACTTGAATGAGGATCAGCTGCTGAAATGATATTCGACCTAATTGAGCCTCTCAGCTTTGTTTGCTGGTCAGAGCTGTACGTCGGCCTGACCCCGCCCACAACCTGCACATTAGCCTAGTTATGTGACGCTGATTGGCCTCCAGGAGGGATTCACATTGTTTTGTGTGTGTGTGTGTGTGTGCAGCACAGCAATCGGGATCCGCTGTATAGACGGTGTTGTGTTCGGGGTGGAGAAGCTTGTTCTGTCCAAACTGTATGAGGAGGGTTCCAACAAACGCATCTTCAACATCGACAGACACGTCGGCATGGTAACCACACACACACACACACACACACGCCCTTGACATCTGTGTTGGCGAGGACGTTCTTTGACATTGTGCGTCTGCTGGCCCTCTTCAAAGACTGCTTGACGTTATAACAATTTGATTTGCAACTCTTGTGTGATAACTCAGTTATTGTTTGGAGTGCCGTTATTATTATGTTATTATATCAGCACATAGCAATTTGATGGACACATTTTCTAGATGATTGATTTGTTGTCTTTAAGTAGTCATGCTTAGCGACAGTTGTGCAGAACTGTTGCATGTGATCAGTTGGTCATAAAATGAATAAAAACATTTTAACAGCTACGTTTTAAGCAATTGGCTGTCAGCGAATAAAATATTAGCAAATGACAGCGAGGCCCCGCCCCCTCGCACAGGACACACAGACCTCTCTTCAGGATTGGGAGCGTTGATACCTCCTAACGTTGGAACGCCGTCATTTCACCGACACCATGAGCAGAACCAATACGGCAGGAGCGAATCCGCGCACCCGTTTCTTCATTTAGCCAACTGAATCGCAGGATTCGGCACCGATTCCAGAACCTTCTCCCATTGGCGTGGTTGGTAGCAGGTGCAGGCTAGCGGCGTTGGATGGGAAACATTTCATTTATTTTATATTTTCTGCTGTTGGCATGGGTGTGAAGGGCCGTAATTTAATACGTCCGCATTCATCCGTCGTCACAGCGGAACGAAACGGATGGAGTCAGCTCATCAGACAGCGTTAATATATGGGTCTGATCTTCTGGTTCCAGCAGCAGGATCTGCTAATATTGATTTAATGTGTGGGCAACACTGAAGAGTGACTTTCCTGAGCTACTTGATGCCACCAAACATGCCGAACCATGAGCTGACGATCCTCCGCAGTGAAGATGCTTCACTCGGCTCCTGAATTGCGCCAGCGTTTAATGAAGAACCGCGACAAGAATCTGTGTTTCCTCTCATCGACCAGAGAGACGCTGATTGGTTGTCGGGCAGGGGGGGAGTGATGATGCTGAGAAAAAGGTTTCGCTCAACGAGCTGATGTCATGTGATGTGACAGTTTCTCTTGGCTGTCTGACCAATCTCCTGCCGGTGGACCGTCAGCGGCGAGGCTTCACTCTGAGGGACGTTCGTCCCAGCGCTGTTCGTGAGTCTAGTGAGGAAGGAAGAAATCAGAGCTTTAGTTTGGCCTCTCACCCATCAGGCGGCAGTCAGTCGCACCAGTGTGACAAATCACTGTCCAGCATTACGCACGCACGCACGCACGCACGCTTACATGCTGGTGTGTGACTCCCACTAGTTAACTCAGCCCGCGGACAAATGCTTGACAAGCTGAGTCGCCTCGGTGCATCCCGCTTCCACAGGCCGGCAGGGGATGGAGGACAAATGGATTCTCAGGTGCACGGCGATGCAGAAGATTATTAATCCATTCACAAATGTCAAATGTCTAATTGTTAATTGATAACTTGACTGACTTCACCGTAGAATCTGGACGCGGTGTGGAGAGTATCAGGTGGCTTGGGCATTCTTATCTGTGATGTGTACAGCCTGTGCTAGTTACCATGGTAACTGAGGTCCTCCCCTTCCTCCAGGCTGTAGCTGGCCTGCTGGCTGATGCTCGCTCATTGGCCGAAGTTGCAAAAGAAGAAGCTGCCAACTTCAGGTCAAACTATGGACACGATATCCCTCTAAAGGTAAACACACACACACACACACACTGTTCCTGTGTCCTTGTGAGGATCACCCTCGCCCCCGGTTTACTCGAGGAGTGATGATATGGAGAAAAGGTTTCGCTCAATGAGCTGATGATGTCATGTGATGTCACACTTTCTCTTGGCTGTCTGACCCTCGGCTTCTTTCACCCGTCACGATAAACTTTGACCAGTTGATCTGCGTCAGTCAAACTCGCGGCGTCATTTGATTGGCTGGCAGCCGCGCCTCACCCCGAGCGTAACCTGTGGCGCCTCCTGTCGTTGCAGTACCTGTCAGACAGAGTGGCCATGTACGTGCACGCCTACACGCTGTACAGCGCCGTGCGGCCGTTCGGCTGCAGGTGAGTCTGAAACCTCCCGCGCGCTGCGTTCAAGTGCAGCAAAAAGCTTGTTCTTCTCACGTGGAGACGAACGCATAACTAATGAAAAACAATTTGACTGGACAAACTGCTTTCGTATGTAAAGAAGAATCGGTTGAGCTTGTGAATCAATATCAATGAAGTTTAATGTCGTAGATATTAAAAGGTGAGCACATTTTTGATAGATGATGGTTTCTGTAGAGTAACGCGCACGTACAAAACAAACTCACAGAAGAAGAGTTCGACCATGACAATTCAACAGTCTGCTTTCACTCGAAAACCATATTGAAGGTCTGAAATGACGGTCTGCTCGTCTCCCGCAGCTTCATCCTGGGCTCCTACGACAAAGACGACGGTCCTCAGCTCTACATGGTCGACCCGTCCGGCATCTCATACGTGAGTCGCCCCCATCACCCAGCTGCATCCTTCGCATGCGTCCCAATAACCGCGCGCTTGTGTGTGTTCAGGGTTACTGGGGATGCGCCATCGGAAAAGCAAAACAGGCAGCCAAGACGGAGATCGAAAAACTGCAGGTGAGTTTCCAGGTCGGCGTCGCAGACGAGGCTGAGGGAGCCAATGGGGGCGCTGATGTGGGTGTGTTCTGTGTTTGTCAGATGAAGGAGATGACGTGCAGAGAGCTGGTTAAAGAGGTCGCCAAAATGTGAGTCGCACACGTTCACACCACCCTCCGCCCGTCCCACTGCTCTCTTCTTCTCTCTTCACATGGTATCTACTTCCGGTCTTGTTCCTCCTCCTGAGCAGCGATGACTTTAACGCTGCTACTCACCGCTATCGCTCCTGTTTGTTGCTCTTATAAGAGCAGAATTTCAATACACAGGAAACCAGTTTAGCAATGGATTTAAGTTCTCATCCTGCATTGAACAATTCTTGAATATCAACATTCTGGAAATCTGAAGCAGCAATTATTAACCAATGATGCAGCGTTAAATAGTATAAATAAGAACATTTTAACAGCTACGTTTTAAGCAATTGGCTGTCAGCGAATAAAATATTAGCAAATGACAGCGAGGCCCCGCCCCCTCGCACAGGACACACAGACCTGTCTTCAGGACTGGGAGCGTTGATACCTCCTAACGT